>CM008337.1:16510966-16522354 GCA_002525835.2 Ipomoea batatas | reverse complement strand
TTGAGGATGTGTTCACACTGTTGAATGTATCAAATTCTTTTGGATCACCAAATTGTTAGAAAATATTTTTGAGTAGTGTGGTTGATGCTCTTATTACTAATTTCTTTTGGATCATCTCTCTTTATCTAAGAATATCTATTTGAATATCACGCATCTTCTGTGTTCTACTTGAAAGGTTGTGATTTCTATACGACCTTCATCTCTATTCTCTACTAATAAGGATTATGAATTTTACAATGATTTTTAATGTTTTTATCTCATCTTTTTATGACCTTCCAGTGATGCCTATTGTTCGAAGATGGATTAAAGGCCCCATGTGGTTACATTTCCTTGTTGGGGTAAACTTTTTCAGTCTCCCAGTTATTTTATTCACCTCTTTCTATCTTGACATAAACTTCTTCTTCTTCTTCTTTGTTTTTCTTCAAGCATTCTTTTGATGCATCATTTCATGGTTGCAGGCTCCACCTGTTATTGTTTTCTCATCGGCATGTGCCGGATTGGCAGGTAATAAGTTGCTTTTTCCACAATTGTGCGTGTTAGTAGTTGGCTTGTTTACGTTTCCTAAACGTCTTACATTGAGTTAACTTTTTCCCTATTTAATCAAATCCCACAGTCACATGGATTTCTTGGGTGGGGATGGGTACCATAAGTAAAGGCAAAAGTAAATAAATAAAATGAGGGGTTTATATTAAAAAGTCCAGTTTCATTGATCCACTGTTGCATTTGCTTGTATCATCAAATTTGAACTAGTTAAGGTTTGGACCAAAAGTTTGCAAGCTGGCACAGTCATTACTCTTTTGTATAAAAAAAATGGTATGGGGTAAATATTTTTTTTTTTGAGTACTATTGACTTTATTACAATGGAGTATCTGTTCATAGCTACTTTCTCAACCAAATGAAGCACAAAGAGCCAATATCGCCTCCACTGAGGCTCGAACCCACCCCCTCCCATGTGGGGCTGCAACTGGGTGCCACTAGACCAAATATGAACTTTGACTGAAGTCAGCCGAGCACTAGTCTTTACGTTAACACTGTCCACTTCAATGTTCCCTCTCTGACTTGATGTACATTGGTAATAAACCTGCCTGCAGGTGGCGCTGTTCCGGCACTTGCACAACTTGCATCATCTTCGTACCATGCTGCCATCTCATCCTCCACATTGCAGCCTTCATCCTCCTCGCAGGACGAGAAGATTAACAAGTCCCGACCATCCTCCACTCTAAAACATTGAGAGAGTGATAGATAAGAAGCAAAGGACTTTTTGGCGCATCAGTCTCCGGACAATCTTGCCCACTATCAATGCATCCAGCTATAGGGTTTCCGTTGCATCAGATGTCGTCTGCTCCATTTACGTGGTGGACCGAGCTCGCAAGACGCTTTATATTGGTATCTAATTTGGTTTTAGGTATTATTCTTTGAGTTTTGGAGTCATAAAAAGAATGCATAGTGATGATTTTTTATGGGACCTTCAAGTTGTGTGTATATTTAAATTGCAACCACAGGTTTTAAGCTACAGTTGTGATTTAATTAATAGGCATGTGATTTTTTGGGTGGTGTTTAGACTGCATTCACTGAACTCAACTGCTTCAGTCTGAAATGCTAATAAATTTATTCAGCATCTTTTTTCTTTTGTTCGAGGGTCCGCAATAAATTTTTTAAATTATTGAAAGACATTTTAGTCATTTTTCATTCCTATCATTTTGTATTAATTAACCGTTGACTGTTGAGGTATGCAATCCCAGTTTTTGCAATTGAAATGTAGCTAAAACTTCAAAATTGTTTCAGTTTCCAAGTTCGAAGTACTTTATTGTTTCCATGTAGGATGTAGTGGAAATTCAATCTATAAGCACTTTCAATTCATATGTTATTTTCATTTTCTTTAAAAAAAGTTTCTAATAAAAAAGAACAGTAATACTTAATTGCATTTTCAATTTCTCATTTACAATAAGACATCACAAAAAACAAGTATATTTGATCAATGAATGATACAAAAATTGATAAGGAGTATAAAACAATCTAGTATACACAAAAAGATCTCATGACATTTCTTTTTATTTTTGTACGTTTTTTTTTTTTCTATTTTATCAACTCTTTTCTCCTTTGTGGTGAAAATTGAAATATAATCATATTTACTTAAATTGATTTTTTTATCATTGAAAAATGTAAAAGATACTGTTTTCCATTAAAAAAATGAATGTCATATCTTCAAAAAAATAATAAAAAAATGAATGTCATATAAAAATTATCTTAAGAATGGTTTGTCTTCTGTCTGATTACATCAAACTTTCTTTATTGTATCACAAATTTTAATTGTTTTATTAAAAAATAATATTACTTTAATTAGAATATACGTAGTACATTTTATTATAGACACATAAATTATTAACTACATATACATAATATGTTAATTACAGACACATAACATGTTAACCAACATCTTATGTGTTTGTAATTACCATGTGATGTGCTCATCTGACAGTTATGCCATGGACCCGGGTCCACCTTGCAATGTAGACCCGGGTCAAAATACACAATTTATATACTGAATGTTCACAAATCAAATTATGAACATTCAGTATGTAAATTGTGAACATTCAGTATATTAATGGTGTGTTTTTGGACCCGAGTCTACTTTGCAATGTGGACTTGGATCCATTGAATAATTTGGCGCCTTCAATTTGTTTATAAATAAGTTAAGAAACGGTTATCACAAATACAAAATGTGTCAACTACAGTTACAAAATTTGAAAGTTACTTTTGAACAAAGAAACCACAATGTAAAATAATCATGATTCCATAATAAAAAATACATCATGATTTAAGATATGATTTGCTGTAAAATTGACATTAAAACATTAACCAATAAAACATTAATCTACTCATTCTCCAGCTGACCACTCCAAAATCTATAGCATCCACAACGTCTATCCTTTCTTGAAGTTGACCCCACAAAATCCATAACATCTCCTTTTTCACGGGACTCGTGCCACCAAAATCCATAATGTGGGTATTATAAATATTCCCTTGCACGCATCAGGCTATGTTTACCTGAAAGTGTCTCTAATGCTCTGTGATTCTTTGCCCTTCAGTCGATTTCAATCATTTTATATTCCATATTTTGTTTCTCTTCTGCTGCAAGTTAATTCAATTAGGTATAGTTTATTTTATTTTTTCAAATTTAGTTATACCTACCATGCCAGGTTTGGTAGGATGGAATTGCAATTCCATTCATACCAAATTTCACGGGATTGTAATTCCAATGCCTCTCTCATAATTACAATTATTAGGCCTCCCTTGGAATTGTTAGAATTCCACAGCAAATGACAATTTTGTCTTCCTCCTCCTTTTTTTTTTTTTTTTTTTTTTTTTTTTTTTTTTTTTTTTTTTTTTTTTTTTTTTTTTTTTAATTATTAGGAAAGATTGCACTTTTCGTCTGCCTCTAAGTTATAGGGCAATTGTAGAATTTGTCCCTAATTGTTGGTCATGCTCACTTTTCGTCATTAAGTTATCATTGGCATTGCACTTTTCGCCCCTTTACTAACAAAACATTATAGGGACGAAATTTGCAATTTTAGTATAGTTTATATGGACGAAAAGTGAGCACGAAAAGTTAATAAATGGACGAAAAGTGCAACGCCAATGATAGCTTAGGAGCGAAAAGTGAACGCGACTAACAATTAGGGGCGGATTCTACAATTACCCTATAATTTGGGGACGAAAAGTATGTAGATCGATGGTGAATAAGTTGATTTACCAATATATATATATATATATATACACTAACGAAAAATAAGGATTTATAATTATTACAAAAATAATCCCAACAGCAACCTAGTACACAATCAAGGTTCGAATTTTATTTATATATAAAATAAATAATTACACCTATAGGGTTTTCAAAATCTAAAGATTTAAACCTAATGGAAGAAATGAGGAGGAAAATTTCAAGTCGTGTGTTATTTGATAGTGTGTACTGAGTAAACTCTGTTCTTGTTGTGTCATAGCTCTACACCATATTATTACAGTTGTTATACTTATTTTGTTTTTCTATATTATATCCTTTGTTATTTCATTTGTAAGCATTTTTAGGTAGGAATAACAAATTTAAATTGTTACCAAATTATTCCAAAAATTAAAGTCAATTGGATAAAAAATTTAACAGATAACGAAATATATATGATCAATAATGCCAACAAAGTAATGGGACTAATAGTCAAATTAAAAATCAAAGACTAAATGTGACAATGTCACAATAATCGTGAAACTAAACGTGTAATTATTTTCTCTATTACTTTATTAGTTATGGTAACACTAAATTTGGTTACGGTGTTGCTTTAGGGGTAACCGAAGTCACAATAAGATTATTAAGAACCGGAATGTTGTTTTCAATGAACAAGTGTTGTACAACGAACAATCAAGCCAAGGTATAGATTCTTGAGTGAGGAAACTTGAAATGGTTGAACTCAAAAAATTCTCAATGGTTGATGTGTCGCAGAATGTCCTAGCAAATTACTACCATGCATCCAAGGAGTAACCGTAGTGAAACCACAACTGAGTTTATCGAGGAAATTGTTTGATAACTACAAGGTTATAAGTTAGACTTTTTGTGGAAATTGTCTATTTAGCATTTACCTTCTCGATTTGAACCAAGTAATTAATTATAGGCAACCGAAGTTCATTGAACTCCTGGTAGTCCTTTGTCGACTAGGGTCATAAGACAGACATTACCTAGAGTGCACGTTTGAATAATGACTGTGGACTTTTTTATATATTAAAGAAGTAATTTTTTTAGACCACAAGGTGTCTTGAATAAACTCTAACTATTTCAGACACCTACCTTTAAACTGTATAGAAAAATCAATATGAACATCACTTTACTCTTTAATTAAGCCGGCTCAATGCAGACGAGGATTAGCCTCCGTATGATACAAGTTCAAAGAAGTAATTTTAGTGTAGCAATTGTAGAGATCTTATAGAACAATCAGGCAACCATATAGATTCTCTCCATCTCTTAGGCTAACCATAGTCTTAAAAAGTTTACCATTTTCAGACTGAGGAGAAAACAAAAAAATTTAGTTATATTTTATTGATCAGAAAATGTGAGTCAGAGTGGTACAAAAGAAGCAACACAAGTTGATAAATCCATTAATGTCTAATCACACTTAGCTTGACAATTAGCAGAATTATGAAAAGGAAAAGAAGGCATTATATTGCAACATAAATTAGTGCATCAAATAAAAGAAAAACGTGATGATAGCAAGTGGTACCAAATTGTTACACCTCAATGATTTTATTTTAAGTAGGTGGCAAATGAGCTACTTTAAAATGTCATAGCCCATAGGTCATCTTTAAAATAAGTGAAAAGGGATGTTATGGATTTTGGTTGGGACAACTTCAACAAAGGATGTTAAAGATGCTATAGATTTCTTCTAAAAAAAAAAAAAGATGCTATAGATTTTGGAGGGGTCAATTGTACAGATGGCTATATTATTGGTGTTTTATTGATGTTGATGTGGGACTGTGGGGAAAAAGACAGACCAGATAATGACACTGCCGAAAACAAACACAAGCTAAGAGATTTTAAGAAGTAAAAGTTTGCCAAAGACCTTGTGGTTTAGTGGCACCCGTGTCCTGGAAAACACTCTCACATGGATGAATGGGAGTGAGTGGGAGTGAGTTTGAGTCTTAATGAAGGTAATTGTTGACCTTTTGTGCTTCAGTAGGTTGAGAAAGTAACTATGAATATAGTCAGTAACACTCAAAAAAAAAAAAAAAAAAGTAAAAGTTTGAATTTATGTTGTATGGAAAGTGAAAACTTTTAAGTCAATAGAAGTTTTCATTAAAATAATGGACTTTCGCCCTTTAAACTAACAGCACTACATATATAGGTCCCGTTTTATAACCTCTGATCTTAACGTTATGGCTTGCATGTGCAGGAGCAGAGATCCTTATAGATTTGGTACAATATTCTTTTCGACTTTTGTGTATATTAGTGATGAAGCTATGGGCTGGGGCATAAAGACAATTAGATCAAGAGACTCAGAGAGTGGAGTTTCGGGAGTTAATTATGGGGTGTTTGGCAAACGGCTGATAGCTTATAGCTGATAGCTGGTTGGTTTAGCTAGTAGCTGATGGCTGATTGCGTTAACTGGTTTGACCAGCTGGTTGTATTAGCTGGTTATAAAAAATTGTTTGGGGGGTGTTTGGTTATTAGCTTATAAGCCAAATTTTAGCTTATTTGATCCAATTTAGATGTTTGACCAACTAATAAGCTATTTTGAAATGTTTGGTAAATGGCTTATTGGCATTGACTTATTGGGCCAATAAGCTGAAAATTGAAAAGCTAATGAATGTAGCTTTTTGTATCAGCTTGTTGGGAAAAATGGGTATATTGACTATTTTATCCTTGGAAATCAATGAGATTTACTTTTAAATGAGTGGTGTGTTTGTTATTTTATAATAATAATAATAATAATAATAATAATAATAATAACAACAACAACAACAACAACAACAACAACAACAACAACAACAACAACAACAACAACAACGGGTGATAGGTTTGTCATTTTTAATAATAATAATAATAATAATAATAATAATAATAATAATAATAGAAAATAAATACGTAATAAAAATTGTTTTAGAATACTTGTATAATTTAATAAGAGTTAAATAAACAAAAATAATTAACTTATGTCGTTAAAAAAATTATAGATGATATATTATCTAAATTTTATACGGAGTAATTATTTATTAATAAGATTTTATCTTCTTGTTATATTTAAAGGTTGAAATAATACAATACATTCATACCCTTAAATGTCATTTTGCATTCAATTACATTCAATCAGCTACTAGTAAACAGCTAATTTACCAAACAGTTTTTTATAACCAGCTAATACGACCAGCTGGTCAAACCAGTTAACACAATCAGTCATCAACTACTAGCTAAACCAACCAGCTATCAGCTATAAGTTATTAGTTGTTTACTAGTAGCTGATTGAATGTAAAATGACATTTAAGGGTATTATTATTATTATTATTATTATTATTATTATTATAAAATAACAAACACACCACCCATTTAAAAGTAAATCACATTGATTTTAAAGGATAAAATAGTCAATATACCCATTGTTCCCAACCAGCTGATACAAAAAGTTACATTCATTAACTTTTCAATTTTCAGCTTATTGACCCAATAAGCCAAGACCAATAAGCCATTTACCAAACACTTCAAAATAGCTTATTGGTTGGTCAAAAAGCTAAACTTGGTCAAATAAGTTAAAATTTGGCTTATAAGCCAATAACCAAACACCCAATGTATAAGAAATAATTAGAACTTGTGTTCTAATCTTTAAAAAGTTGACGTCGTTTGTATTGAGTTTTTTCTTTTTAAATTAAAAAATAAATACGACATCAGTTTCACTAAAAAAAAATCGACATCGTTACGTAAATTTTTTAAAAAATATTAAAAGGCCAACTTTTCAATATTAAAAACAAAAAAAAAAAAACATTATATATATGACGTTGATTTGTTATAAAACCGACGTTGTATATTTACTGATTTTAAAAATAAATTCATTAATACATGACATCGGTTTGATAAATAATCGACATCCTATAATTAATGACAAAAAAAAATTATAATCTACGACATCGATTTTTACCAATGGTCTATATCACAATTTTAAAAATCAATATTCACAATTACAACTTTTGAATCTATATAATAAAATTGTGAATATAGAATTCAAAATTTGTAAATATTGAGTGATGTAATTTTGTATATTGAGAACTAAAATTATGAATATAGAATTCTAAAATTGGGAATATGAACTCGGGTCTACCTTGCAGGGTGGACCCGGATTCCTAACATAATTTGCGCAAGTTCCTATAATTAATTTAAGTTCCCCAAATTACTTGAATGATGAATTCAGCAAAGTGAAATGGCCCAATTGATATTCAATCTTATCATTTACATGGTCCAATTGAATTTGCAACCCATTTAAATTTTCAGCCCAATGAATTTAACAACATTCATTTGAACTATAAATTTCCGATTTTACCGTGTGCCTAAGTTGGAAATTTTAATGAAAGCCAACCCCGAAAACTCGAAAAGGATGGCTAAGTTGCTGGACCATAATTTTTATGGCAAATTATGTCTGAGATCAACCCAGTTGTGTGGACCACAGTCTAAAATAACGTCACTGAATTTTATGAATTAGAATAATGTACATTTTGTATTAAAATAATGTACATTATGTGCTCACATGGGTAACTCAATTGTCACATGAGTGAGGTTTGAGAAAAAAGACTAAGGATCGAGTCTCACTAGCGGTAGTGTGGGAGCAACCTGTCAAAGTGAGGGAGACTCTTTGTGCGCAGAAAGCAAAGACCTAACCTCTGTGGTTTAGCTGAGTCATCATGATTTACATCCTCCCAGATGCTTTGTTGGGGTAGAGCATGGAGGACCCTTGAGGTTAGGGATTCAACATTTTGGGAAGAAATAATGTGTTAGAATAATGAAACTTTTGATGTAAGATAATGTACCTTATGTGTTAGAATAATGTACTTTATGTGTTCAAATAATGTACATTATGAGTTAGAATAATAAAACTTATGGTGTAAGATAATGACATAATGTACATTATGTTTTATAATAATGTACTTTATGTGTTAGAATAATGTACATTATGAGTTATAAAAATGTATATTGAAATCCACACAGCGGTGTGGACCACGGTCCACACAATAACGAGTTAATACCCAATATAGTCCTCGACTATAGTGGTTTTACTCAATTTAGTCCTAAATGACTTTTTGTACTCAATTTAGTCCTCGACTTTGATGATTTTACTCAATTTAATCCTTTGTTAAAAATTCTGTTAGTGAACAGTTAGAAATAGGGTCCTAATGATAATTTCTCATCCTTCATCCCATTTGGGATGATTCCTCTTCTTCCCCCTATTAAGATCCAAGCAGAAATGTAAATCTTCGTACCTAAATATTTATTTACTCTGTATTTATTTATTTAGCGTTGAAGTTTGATTTGGTACGAAATTTTGCATTTCTGCGTGAATCTTAATAAGAGGAAGAAGAAGGAATCATCCCAAATGAATGAAGGATGAGAAATTACCATTAAGACCCTATTTCTAACCGTTCACTAATAGAATTTTTAACAAAGGACTAAATTGAGTAAAATCATCAAAGTCGAGGACTAAATTGAGCACAAAAAGTCATTTAGGACTAAATTGAGTAAACCACTATAGTCGAGGACTATATTGGGTATTAACTCACACAATAACTATTGAATTTTCATGGCAAATTATTGTGTGGACCATGGTCCACACAATACAGTGCTGTATAATTAAAGCATGTGCTCCCTCTCAACTAAAAGCCTAAGCTGATAGGTTATCAGAGATAGCGATAGGTTAGGGATTTTTTGAATTTTGTTTTTTTCCCTTCCCAATCTTCTCTCCTCTACCGATGGCTGCTCCCAACCCTGACCATGCGATCACCGCCACCACCACTGTACATATTATATTTATGCTCACATGTATGAACCATAATAAAAAATACATTTTTAATATACTAAAAGTACATTATTTGTATACTAAATATACATTATACAAAATAATATACTTTCGGTACTCAAATAATGTACTTTTCATGAATACAATGTACATTTTTAATAGAGTTAATTCCATTTTTGGTTCTAGATTTATAAGTGACAGTCCACTTTAGTCCATTTTTATTAGAACATTGACATTTGGTCCTAGTATTATTGTGACATGACCATTTTTTGTCCTCCGTCAACAAAATCATTGAAATATCGTTATATACAGAGGCATTTCGGTCATTTTTATACAAATTGAGTTGACCATATTATATTTGTATGTTTATTTTTTTGAAAAAAATCATAATTGAAGATCGAATATTTAACGACATTATAATTGTTTTGCTAATAAAGGACTAATAATGGTCATGCCACAATAATATTAGAATCAAATGTGGATGTTCAAATAAAAAAGGACTAAAAATAGACTACCACCTATAAATCTATAACAAAAATGGAACTAACTCTTTTTAATATATTAACAATATATTATTCGTGTACTTAATGTACATTATTTGATAATATGGTCCTAGAGATGAATATCTGACACTTCAATCTCAATGAAACATAATTTTTAGAAGTAATTCCTTTATCTTTTAATATTTTGGGATTAACAAGTTGTGTAGGCCCTCACCATTAATCTCACATCTTATACATGAAGCTATATGCAAAATTTTAAATATAATTTGTCCAGGAAGCGAAATTCATAGCACTAATTATAGAATAACGACATTATGATAATTTATATGATTCTAGTTTAAAAATGACTTAGTATCAATTTGAAAGTGTGATTTTTTCAGTGTAAAAAAAATAAACTTATGGGTTTCTACCAGTGTTTGAAAGAAACCTAGGTTCTTCTCCGACTGAGGAGTTTAGATTATGAAGATGACAATAAACAACAATTAGTTTCTCATAGAAACCTAGACATTTCTAGGTCTATATAGTTTTTGGTTTCTCGTATTATTTTCTCACCAAACACTATTTAAGAGATTATGCCATGATTGCCGAAAAATATTCTAGCAGCAATGGCAATATATTATTTTAATTTTTCATTTTAGACCTATCAATGATCAAAATTTATAATCATTTTTTTTTTACCACGGGAGGTCGGAAGCTTGGAAACTCACTTGGACAACTACTCCACAAAAATTTCTAACCACTCTGGCACTCTCGATTGTGGTTGGTGTTTCTAACCAATTTCATTGTGTTGGTTGAAAATAGCAATAATGATTTTTTTGAATCCTCAAAATGGTAAAAAAGTTTATCGAAACAACTGTTACGACTAAAAAGTATATTTTCAACCAATATATGTTGATCAAAAATAGCAAAAATTTTAGTAGCGACATTTGAATTGAATATGTATACATATTATGTTATAATTATGAAAAATTTTCAGTGTCAATTAGTATCAGTGTCTTTTATATCAAATATAATCATGTACTTTTCAGGTTATACCATATATTAAGAGATCAAGAATTGAGACTATCGAATATAATTCTAAATGTGTATACATGGTTATAACTAGTGAAAAAGAATAAGAATTTATTAACATATAGACTTTTCCATATAATTATATAACATAATATAAATATAAGAGAATATTTATAATATGTATCTTGATATATAGGATAGGGTTGAAAATTTTTAATTTTAAAAAAAAACTCTTTTAAAAAGGAAAAAAAAAAAAAAAAACTTGTATAGTTGATTTTTTGAGGCAGAAAAACTAATTACAAAAAATTGTTTACCAAAAAAAAAAAAAAATTAAA
>CM008337.1:16452267-16475887 GCA_002525835.2 Ipomoea batatas | reverse complement strand
ACCCACCCTAAAGTCAGTTTAACTTTCTAATATATATACATAAAAATTTATAATTTGTAGTGCCCTACACAACCTAGTAGTGTGGAGTGCGGATATTATGTCTTGCGATATATATTTGAGATATGCACTCAATACTATGACCTTGAAGATTTAGAATCGGTAACGTAAAATTTAATAAAACTAAAGAATTTTAAATTATATTTTATTAATGTTAAAACTAATAATTTGATAATTTTTAAATTTTTGTAGGCATTTCGGAGTCAAAACCTACACGGAGGATCAAATTAATGAAATTCGTGAAATTTGGGCTAATTACTTTTCTGAAGAATGCTTATGATGTTTTGTGTAGGTAAAGTATTAATTTAGTAATGTTTACTTGTGATGTTTTATGAAATTGTAATGATATGATGTATGTGTTGGTACTTAGTTTTTTATTAATTTAGTAGTGTTTACTTTGCTTGAGTAAAGTATTTTGAAAACTTTGAAGATTTGAAGTGTTGGTAACTTAGCTTTAATTTGAATTGTTGAGAAATATTTAGATTTGAAGTGTTATTTATTGTTGAAGTTTTGAAAACTTTGAAGTAGCTTTGAGATTTGAGATTTGTGAAGTTGTTTATAGATGTTGTTGGATAGATGTTGAATAGATTATTGTTTTGAGAATTTATTAGCTTTGAGATTTGTGAAGTTGGTGTGGTTTGATGTGTATGTGTTGAGAACTGGACAGGAATTGTAAATGCTACAGAAAATTATTTAAGGTGCACAGCAAAATAAATAGCATATTAAAAAAAATTAGCTGCGTCCGGAACTACCTAGTTCCGGACGCAGCTAATATTTTTTTTAAAAGAATAAAAACCCAGCTGCGTCCGGAACTGGGCAGTTCCGGATGCAACTGGTGACTATCTGCGTCCGGAGTATTCCGGACGAAGATGCCTATTTTTGTACTAGTGAGTGAAGCATACTGCCAGATTGAGAGTTTTTTACTTCCCTTCCCTCAACTTTCAGAGAGCAGCAGAAGGCTACAGTGGATTTACAATCAAGATGGTTAGTTATCTCTTTGTCTTTGAAATCTTTGTTGAATATAGAATGGTGAGCCATTGTTTCTTGTTGGATATGGTGGATATATGATTTCAGAAAGCAGTAGGAGACGGGAAAATAGCATCGATCTTGGCAAATAGCCGACGGTGTTCTTCGGCGGTAGCATCGATCTTCTTCTATTTCTTGTAATTTCGGTGATAACATTCTTCTTGTTCTTCTAGATTTCTCTCGATGCTGCTATGTAATCGACCTTACAGCATTTTTTTTAACATTTATGTCACTACCTTTTTTCTTTTTTGAGTACTGTTGCCTTATGTCACTGCCTTATAATCGCTGCCATATTATTTAATGAGTTAATTATCGATTTAGTCTTTCGACTATTGGGATTTCACCACTTTAGTCCTCGACAATTTTTCTTGCCCAATTAAGTCCTCGACTTTGAAAAAATTAATCAATTTGGTCCTCCGTTTATTTTGGTGTTAAACAACTATTAAATCAGGACCAAATGGTGAAATCTCAATAGTCAAGGGACCATTTCGTAATTAATTTTGATTGAAATGGTCCCTTGACTATAGTGAAATTACCAATTTGGTCTCGATTTAACGGATATCAAATGGTAAAATAAATGAGAGGACCAAATTGGTTAGTTTTTTCAAAGTCGAGGACTTAATTGGGCAAGAAAAATTGTCGAGGACCAAAGTGGTGAAATCCCAATAGTCGAGGGACCAAATCGGTAATTAACTCTTATTTAATTGATCTTCCATATTTGCTGCCATATAACATTTCTCTCTTTATTGCCTTAAATCATTTTTTTTTAAATTAAAAATTGATATGACATCAGTTTTTTATATTTATATATATTCATTTTTTAAACGAGATAATTATGGGGTGATTTTTTATATTGGACGGTTCTAATTTTGGGGTGAGTTTTTATTTTTTTTCCCCTTGTTTGGACGCTATATTTGGTTTAATTATGGTGTATGGGTAGTATCCTAATGACAACTTATTGGATAGACCATGGTCCCGTCCGTAACTGTGTGGACCATGAATATAAAGTACATTTTTATTATATTAAAAGTCACTATTTTTATAATGAATGTACATAATTTCATAGCATATATAAAATAATATATTTTCGGTACTTATATAATGTACTTTAAAATAATCAATCCACACAGTTGTTTGAACCATTGTCCATGCAATCATGATTGTATTGTAATTGTATGTGTTGTTTTAAATGGCAAGCATTTTTTTTTTTAGCTAGTGTGATCTCTCTCTCCCCCACGGATTTTCATTTAGAATCCTATGATGTTTCTACCTAGGAATATCTCATCTTCTCTACCCCACGTATTTTCAAAGACCGCTGCTTAGCATTGTCGCCGCCAATCTAGAAATCAAGAAGCCCCGGCATCGATTGGCTTTAGACCTTAACCTGCCGACGCCAGAAGACGATCGCCGGGAAATAACCAAATTCCCATTTGCATCAGGGGAACAAGTCATCACCTTCTCGACTTTACGTTTTGTGGATTTCCACTATTGTATTAAGAATTAGTCTTTATTATTTATAGGAAAAAGTGTCAAATAGGCCACTGAACTTGTCGCTTTTGTGCAATTAGGTCATCGAACTTAAAAAGTGTGCAATTTAACCATCAAACAAGTAAAATTTGTGCAATTGAACCATTTTTACAAAATTTTTTAATTCAATTTGAGTTAAAAACATTTCAATATTGACTCCCAACTAGTATGGTAGAAGAAAATGCCACTCTAAATACATATATGTTAGTAATATAATTGGATTTTACCATAAAATTTTTGTAAAAATGGTCCAATTGCACAAATTTTGCTTGTTTGATGGTTGAATTGCACACTTTCTAAGTTCAATGACCCGATTGCACAAAAGTGATAAGTTCAGTGGCCTATTTGACACTTTTTCCTTATTTATATTTATTGTTTATTTGTTTGCCTAGTCTTGAGGAGCAGATGTAACTGCTCTTCCTTTTGTGGCCTTGTATGTATTTAAATACCTGTGTAAACTCTGAATAAATATTGAGTTTCAGATTCTCACATGGTATCATAAGCCCTCTCTCTAACGAGATTTTTTTTCCAGTCCCATCCCACCTTTTTTGCTTTCCACTTTCCGGTCATGGCAGCTACCAGCTCCCCGACTATTGTTCATATTCATGCTCCAACTCATTTATCAATCAAACTAACATCCTCCAACTTCCCTATCTGGAAGAAACAAGTTGAGTCCACTCTTATAGGCCTAGATCTTCTGGGCTACATCATAGGAGCTACTAAAGCTCCGGCCAA
Organism: Ipomoea batatas; assembly: GCA_002525835.2. Taxonomy (NCBI): domain Eukaryota; kingdom Viridiplantae; phylum Streptophyta; class Magnoliopsida; order Solanales; family Convolvulaceae; genus Ipomoea; species Ipomoea batatas. The sequence goes on along the minus strand of CM008337.1, from coordinate 16,472,542 downwards.
GTACTCTGATGAGGCTCGCACCACGTTAAACCCGGCTTACACAACTTGGTTCAGGAAAGATCACATAATCCTCAGTGCCATCCTTGGTAGCCTGTTAGATGTTTTGAAACCTGTTATTTCCTCCGCTGCGTCTGCACATGATGCCTGGACTCGCTTGTTAGTTACTTGCGCTGCTACTTCACGCGGTCGAATCGTTTCGCTCAAAGCAAAGCTGACCAGGAATCCGAGAGCAAACCGGTCGATTAACGCATATATGAGGGATATGCGTTTGATCGCCGATGATTTGGCTTTGGCCCAATGTCCGGTTTCGGAAGAGGATCTCGTTGTCCACATATTCACCTAACTTGGGGATGAATACAACTCTATAGTGGCGGCTCTTCGTGTCCGAACCGATGTTATCTCGTTTGGAGAATTACATGACGTTCTTACTGACTATGAACGTCTATTGAAGGATAATGAAGCTACCTCACCTGTTCATATGCCCACTACTAATGTTACTCATAGACGGACCACTGGTTCTAATGACGCTCAATCTCAAGGGTACACTAGGCGTGGGCGAGGTGGTTCGGGCTTCACTAACGGGCGTCCTCCACGGAGCTCTAGTAATCGACCAGCCAGGTATTGCAACTATTGTGATTACCCCGGCCATGACACCAAGTACTGCCGCAAGTTAGCTAAATTCCTGAAGGAAAATGTTGTACCCGTGCTCGAGCCGCAAAGCACTACGCGTCCACCCCCTTCAGTTCACGCAACCTCAACTGCCAATATGCCGACTCAGTCATGGCTCATGCACTCTCAGGGGCTTCCCACCACACTGTGAACGATTCCCTGTCTCTTCACACGCCGTCTGACTACACAGGGCCTGATGAAGTCGTGTTGGGTGATGGTAAGTCCCTTCATATATCTCACACCGGGTCAGTTTCTTTTCCCTCTAAAAGTCGGTCTCTTCACTTATCTGACGTGTTACGCGTTCCGGGTCTACAAAAGAACATTGTTTCGGTTTCTAAAGTCTGTCGAACTAACTCTGTCTCGGTTGAATTCTTTGACACATACTTTGTTGTTAAGGATCGACAATCGGGCACTCCTCTCATGCAGGGTCCAGTTGTGAGTGATGTTTACGCTCTTCCTACCCGGCAGTCGCAACTCAATGTCACCACCAAATCTTCGTTGTCAAATTGGCACCACCAATTCGGGCATCCAGTATTCCAGTTTTATCATCTCTTCTTAAAAATAATGGTGTTAATTTCACGCATAATGAACTCGCATCATTCTATTGTAATTCGTGTCACGCGAATAAAAGCTATAAACTGCCATTCTCCTTTAATTCAATGTCGAGTAGTCCACCGTTGCAGCTAATCTACACGGATGTCTGGAGCTCTGCAACAGTCTCGGTCGATGAGTTCAAATATTATGTTAATTTTGTTGATCATTTTACTAAATATGTTTGGCTTTTCCCACTAAAACTTAAGTCAGACGTATTTAGTGTCTTTGTTCAATTTAAACGGATGGTGGAAAATTACTTTGGCTACAAAATTGTGTCCATGTTTACTGACAATGGTGGAGAATATTTAAAACTAATTCCAATTCTAATTCTCTGGGTATTTCACACTTCACTTCACCCCCGCATACACCAGAACATAATGGTCCGGCAGAACGCCGACATAGGCATATTGTGGAGACGGGAATGGCGCTTCTTCATTATGCGTCTATACCCGTCTCGTATTAGTCCTATGCCTTTCAAACTGCAGTCTACCTAACAAACCGTATGCCCACAACCCTCCTTGGTCATATCTCGCCTTATGAGAAACTCTTTAACAAACACCCCAATTACCCATTTGGCTGCTTGTGTTATCCTTGGTTGAAGCCGTATTTCCCATCCAAATTAAGTCCAAAATCTTTGCCGTGCGTTTTTATGGGATACTCGTTGAGTCAGTCAGCCTATAAATGTTTAGAAGTGTCTAGTGGCCATCTCTATATCTCTCATCATGTTCGGTTTGTACCACCTGTATTTCCATTCACCACCTTGGCTAAACAAGTTGTGCCTTCTCAAGCCATGCAATTAGGAGTGTCTCTGTCTTCCTCTACTCCCTATACTACAGGTATTACAGGGTTGTTCAATGTTACTGCACCTCCGGCATCTTTGAGAATTGCAAGGGACTCAGCTCCGGTCACTGCCTCGGTGATTACCCAACCACCGTCAACTGGGGTGGTTCCAAAAGCTCCCTCGCGCACACAGTTGGAGGCCAGTCGCGTGGGGAGTAGTGTGGAGCTCTGACCGACAACGCAGCCGGTTGCTTAAGGTTCTTCGATGACTCTAGAGTCTGGTAATGCGGGTATGCAGGCTGGGTCGGCTGGTCCAGATATGTCGCCGCCTGATGCATTTCCAGAACAGTCCTATGGTGGTCAGGATATGGGTATGGCGGAGACGGACGTGGTGGCGACCTCGGTGCAGTCAGCGGACTCCTCACATGGGGGTTCCACGCAAGTTGCTTCTTCGCAGGTTGATGCGTCGTTAATTGTGCCAGGACAGGCTACTGCTATTGCGGTTCCTTTACGGCGCTCTCAGCGGTCTCGACGACTTAATCCAAAATACTTCGATGAGAAATTTGTCAATTTCGCAACGTCGCATCCTCTCGCTCAGACTGTTGACCCGCGCACTGTAGATCAAGCACTAAAGAATGAGAGTCATTTCCATTTTTGGTTCTACTATTATTGGGGCATTGCCAATTTTAGTCCACTTCATTAATTTTTGCCACATTGCGGCCAGTTTTATTTAGTTCTTGCTACTTTTAGTCCACCGTTAAAATTTTCGTCAAATGACCGTCCAAAATAGGGGTATTTTGGTCTTTTCATGCTTTGGTCATCTCCTTTATCCTTTGCAGCGGTTTTCCTTACACATTTTCATCCAATAAAAAGGGTCGGCCATTTAAAGACATATATTAATTTTCTCGTAATTCATTCATTTTTGGATTTTGTGTTTGTTTAATTTGTTGATTCAGTTGAAAATGTGTAAGGAAAACAACTGCATAGGGTAAAGGAGATGATCAAAGCATGAAAAGACCAAAATACCCTTGTTTTGGACGTCCATTTGACGAAAATTTTAACGATAGAGTAAAAGTGACAAGGACTAAATAAAACTGGCCGCAATGTGGCAAAAATTAATGAAGTGGACTAAAATTGGCAATGTCCCAATAACAGTAGGACCAAAAATGGAAATGACTCTAAAGAATGATTTGTAGCGAGCAGCTATGTCAAACGAATTTAATGCAATGTCCACATGGGAGTTAGTGCCCCGGGCTAATCACAACGTGGTTGGCTGTAAATGGGTGTTCAGGGTGAAGCGCAAGGCTGATGGATCTGTAGACCGTTTCAAGGCTCGTCTAGTGGCCAAAGGCTTTTTACAGGAACCTGGGCGAGATTATTTTGAGACCATTAGTGCAGTGGTCAAGCCGGTTACGGTACGGATTATTTTAAACATTGCCTTGTCACAGGGTTGGTCGCTACGTCAATTAGACGTGAATAATGCGTTTCTAAATGGCACCCTACACGAAGAAGTTTACATGGCCCAACCGGCGGGCTTTGTTGATTCAGGGAAGCCGATCATGTATGTCGGCTGAGGAAGGTGATTTACGGGTTAAAACAAGCCTCCCGAGCTTGGTATCTCGAGTTGTCTTGCTTTTTAGTTTTCTTTGGTTTCTGGAAATCAGTTGCAAACACTTCTTTGTTTATTTACTGTAATGGCTCCATTTCCTTGTATTTCTAGTGTATGTCGACGATATAATTGTAACCGGTAATAATGAAGACTTCACCTCAGGGTTCATCCGCAGTCTCGTAGAGCGATTTTCTTTAAAAGATTTAGGGACGTTGCATCATTTCTTAAGTGTGGAGGTGGTCCCTACGGCTAATGGTGTATTCCTTTCCCAAAGTCAGTATGTGGCTGACATTTTGGATCAGTTTGGCATGACGGGGGCAAAACCGGTCCCTACTCCGATGTGTACATCCATGGATTTGGCGTCTGATGTCACGCCTTATGACTCCACGGCGTATCATCGTGCCATTGGTCGCTTGCAGTATTTGGCTATTACCAGACCAGATATTTCGTTTGCAGTTAATCGCCTGGCACAGTATATGGCGTCGCCCACTGAAGGGCACTGGCAAGCTGTGAAGCGTGTACTACATGAAAATTAATTAAGTAATCATATTGATAGTATAAAGGGATCTATGGTTATGAATACACTATGAATACGTATGTTTGTAAACTAGTATGTAGATGGAGTGTTCGTAGGTCAGTAGGTCGGTCGGTCTACTGGGGTTGACTGAGCGGTCTGAGGCAGAGTAATATTACAAGTATCAAGTGATTACAAGTGGTTGGTTGCAAGTGGTGGATATATTGCTATGTAGGGTAAATCTCAAGTAAAGAGATGTTATAGAGTGAAGGTTACAAGTAGAAAACGGTAATTGTTGTTATGATGAATATGAGAAGTAAGGGGAGACCATCCTATTTATACTAACTAAGTCTTTCTACGCATTTAATACGCCGCTGCAATTTGGTTTGACGTGGCATCTTCTCGTTGGCTTGGTTAGACAGTTGCCCTGTAGCTACGTGTAGGTTAACTGATCAAGGAGGCAAAGCCGTCATGCCCTGCAGCTACTGGGATCCTACGGATCAGGTGGTACTCTGCTAGTATACGACCAATTGGCACTCCACACGGATCCTACAGACCGAGTGGTTCCTGACCATAGGATTACACTTGTATAGAAATTTTTGATAAAACTAGCTATTTATTACAGTATCAGTGGTTAACATGTCAAAAGACAATCATGGACATGCGTATATTTTATAAAAATAATTCATTAATTATATACTAATTTTTTATTATAAAAATTAAAGTTAATAAATAATGCAGCTATTTAAACAAATAAATATAAATAATATTTAATTATTAATTATTTAATATTTATAAATTTATGAATATAATATAATTATATAAATACATAAATAAGTAAAAGAAAGGGTAAAAAAATTAAAGTATGAAACTGGACGATGTGCCCAGTTGTAAAGAAATGCTAGGGAGCCTCATGCTTAGTTTTAAAGTTGTTATCTTCTTCTCTCATGCTTGGGAATTCTAACTCCCCTTTGGAAGCGATGCTTACTGTAGTAAGCATTTAATACCCTAAGGCATTTTGAGAATAAACATGTGTTTTTTTTTCGCAAATGCTAATAGAAAAACATTACTGTTTTCAAAATCAATGATATGTTGAACTGTCAATATGTCCGAGTGGTTAAGGAGACAGACTCGAAATCTGTTGGGCTTTGCCTACGCAGGTTCAAATCCTGCTGTTGACGTTCAACATTATTTTCCTTAAAAAACACTGATTTGGGACAAATTGTTGGAACGAAAGGCTATTTATCATGTTTGGAGCAAAGAAAAACTATTTACGAAATGTGTATTTTAGTTATTTTTTTACTAAGTCAAATAATTAAGTTGGTAAAAAAGCTACTTTGAAAAATATTTTTCTTGTAATTTGTTCCAATCGACTTGTCACGAGCAATGGCTCCTCCAATTGGTCTATCGTATTCTTCCCGATCAATCGAGCACTTTTTGATAATTTCCAATTCCAATGGTTTGTTGAAGATTTTAATCAATGGCTGACATGCAAAAAGTGACACCAGTCACTTTGGGTTTATTTTGCTTTATTTCTTCTTCTCCTGGAAACCTAGCCGTTCGATCGCCACCCTAGAATCCAAGTAACACAATCTTCATTCCTCTTTCTCTCTCTCTCTCGTCGTCGATCACCTACCCCGCCGTCGACCGACCGCCTACCGCCCCAATCGACTACCGACCACCGCAATGTATGTAAAAATTCAAAATTATCATTTAATTATTTGCAATTAATTCATACATACAATCCTTTAACTTCATATATTAAGGGTCCTTGTTTTTATTTTGCGTCGGGCCTATAAAATGATGATAGGACCGGTCCTGACTATGTGTACCTGATATGTCATTAAATAGCCTTATATTTGTGCTCATTTATGCTTGTTTTTGGCTCACATGTTAGGTAAAGGAATGTGGAACAATGCGTAATTTGACGTATCTAGATTAAAGAAAAAAATGGCCGAGTAATGAGCAAGCAAGCATGAAAAGATGTTAATCTTGGGAGAAAACGCGGCTTTAAAACACAAGGAAAACACCCAAGGGCACACCGGGAAACGAAAGAGCTAAACAATAGCGTGAATGTCTTCTAGAAAAACTCAAGCTGACACTCACACCGTGAGTGTTATTAGGGTGAGTCCACAGCAGAGTTTCTGATCAGGGGACTCACGTTGAGACTCAGGGTCAGCGTGAGTTTAATGATTAGAATTTGAAATTTGTGAGTACATTATACTTTCTTTGTGTTCATGCTAAAGATTGGGTAAATAGGTGGTACATTTGACCTCATTTGTGAGTTGTTCCTTTTACCCTGCATCTGTTGTGGAAGGAGTGCTATAGGCTTAATTGGCTAAAACTTTTTGGAAACCGCCTCTTACACCATTGTGAGGTGTGCATAGGGCCCAAGCAGGATTATATTAATTTGCATGCTTATTTGAGGTTAAATCTACCACTTTCATGGACCTCGGTCAATGATCTCTCGAAATGGGAGTGTATACAGAAAAGATTGTAGAATGTAAGGTGGTAAGACCTAGAAATGAACTTTTTCAGTGTAGCACAAGGCAAAAGGTGAGATTTTTTTTGGTGAGATGTGTGATTCCCTACTCCCATTGAAAAAGGCATGAGGAGATGCAAAAAGAGTCAATAGAAAAAGCTTAAAAAATTACTTTAAGCTATCCTTAATTGAGAGAGAAAACATGAGATGAGCCATCTCATAGGATTAGGGAAAGTATTGCATAGACTTCAAAAAAGCGTAGAGCTCTACGTGAAACCAGTTGACTCGATGGGATATTCTAAAGGTGATTATAAAAAAGAGAGATACTCACGCTAAGCCAAAATGCGTGGAGCGGCTTGTGTCACACTATCACACTTGTCTAAATGGGTCTTTGGGGCCTAATGTGGCAAAGATTAGAAAGCTCGTGTGCATCGTTCCCATTAGTGAGCTCGGCTTGGTAGGCCCATGGAGGTTGTGGATTGAATCATTCTTTTGTTTGTGGATAACTGTGTTGAGAGGTTTCCCATGGAAAAAAATAAATAATAAATAAATTGAGTGATCTTGGGGTTTTTGGTTTCCTTAAACTTTGAGCCAATTGAGGGTGTCACACTCAGTTCACCACATTTCCGGGTAGAAAGAAGACGAATATGTGCTTAACTTCTTATGAATCACATGTTTGCAAAATCATTTATGATGAGTGTATTTGTCATTTCTATTTGTGGTTGCCTGGATTTTGTCTTGCTTGAGAGCAAGCAAGGTCTAAGTGTGGGAAGATTTGATATGTCATTAAATAGCCTTATATTTTTAAAACCCTATGTAGTTGAAAATGTACTTTATCATTCTTTTGAGTTTGTAATCACAATGTGTGTTTAGAATGAGATATTTACCTTCAAGAATGAGAAGCAATGGAGTGGGATTGTCGTCTTCTTGTGTGTTTGTAGCAGTGAAGAGTGAAGAAGCAGTGGATATGGCGATGGTGTCCAAGAGAAGCATTGACGAGGGAAGCAGTGGTGATGGAGTCGAGAGACGCAACAGAGAAGACAGAACTTTTATATTTTTAAATAAATAAATAAATAAAGATGCGCGACGTGTATCGCGCATCTAACGGCACCACGTCATTTTGGACCATGGTCTCCATGCAATAACAATTGGGGATAGGCCCAAAATAGACCAAGTTGTGGGCCCTTTGATAGGGGTCTAGCCTATTTCCACCGGCAAATTATTGTGTGGACCATGGTGTGTTGTGGATCATAACAAAAAGTACATTTTTAATATACTAAATGTACATTATTTGTGTACTGAATGTACATTATACAATACAATGTACATTCAGTACACACAAATAATGTACATCCCCTGAATACAATGTACATTTTTAATATACTAAAAGTACATTATTTTTATACTGAATGTACATTATTAAAAATTAGCGTTGTATTTTATTTTTAAATTTTTAAATAAGTACATACGACGTCGATTTTTTAAAAAAAACTGACGTCGTATCTTGTTTTTTAAAAAATAAATAGAGATATGGCGTCGGTTTTTGAAAAAAACCGACGCCGTATCTTGTTTTTAAAAAAATAAATAGAGGTACGGCATCGGTTTTTTCAAAAAAACGACGCCTTATCTTGTTTTTAAAAAAATAAATAGAAATACAACATATGTGATAAGGAGAAAAATGAATTAATTCAATTCAAGTTTTTTCTTTCGCCCAATTATCGATTAGAAGATTTTGCTTGTATGAATCGTTATTGGTTTGATACTAATAATTGTAGTCGTTTCAGTATCTTAAGGATACACATGTATCTACCATTGAAAATTCGTTGATAGTATTACTATAAACCCTGCAGGGTATATGATAGAAAACCAATGCACACATGCCTTGTCTTATACCTCATTCGAATCTCAGTGAATAGAGGATACATCGTATCCATTAGACCTATAAATTATCAATGAATCGAAAGATATTCATTTGAGTTAATTTCATTTTGGGTCCTAGATTTATAGGCGTCATTCCACTTTTAGTCCTTTTTTTTCAAAAGATCTCATTTTGGTCCTAGTATTATTGTGGCATGACCATTTTTGGTCCTTTATCAAGAAAATCGTTAAAATTCTCATAAATGCAAGGACATTTTGGTTTTCAAATAGGGATTTTTTTCAAAAAAGTAAAAATAAAAATATAGCGAATCAACTTACTTTGTAAAAAAATTATCAAAATGCCCTTGTATAGTTGTATTTAACATCATTTTAACGATTTTGTTGAAGGAGGACCAAAAATGGTCATGCCACAATAATACTAGGACCAAATGTAGATGTTTTAATAAAAAAGGACTAAAAGTGGACTACCACCTATAAATCTAGGACCAAAAATGAAATTAACTCATATTCATTTCATTTTAGGGTTTTTTAAGTATCTCTTTTTAATTAAAAAAATCTGTAAAAAGAAGATCAATGAGCGGCGATACCTGTTGGTTCGCCGTCTTGGAAGAAAATTACAAGAAAAAGAAGAATGCTTCCGTCTCCTGCTGCTCATATATCGACCACCATATCCAACAAGAAACAATTACTAACCACTCCAACTTCAACAAAGATTTCAAAGACAAAGAGATGATAAATCCACCATAGTCTCTTGCTGCGCGAGAGAAATCAGCGGAAGAAAATTACAAGAAAAAGAAGAATGGAAGATCGATGTTACCGCCGAAGAACACCATAGCCTACTGCTCCCAGTTCTTTCCCATCTCCTACGTACTGCTCCCGGTTGTAAATCCACCTAGCTCTCTGAAAATTGAGGGAAGGGGAAGGAAGTAAAAGAAACTCCAAGTATGGTAGCGAAGGACATAAGAGGAAGGAAGTGGAAGGCCGTATGGCCCGTATGCTACAAGAATAAGAGGAAGGAAGGGGAAAGTCGTACCTGCTGTTTCGCATGCAAGAGAGAGAGAGGTGCTGCTGTTTCGCATTTGCTTCAGATCTGCTTCAAGTCTGCTTCAGGTCTTAGCGGTCAGCTTCAGATCTCGGCGGTAGCGGTGCAGGGGAGGAGATCACTGCTTCCTTCCGTCCTACTCAGGTAAAGTGTTGGAGAACGTTCACAGAAGGCCGTTGCTGTTGTTGTTTATTTATTATGCGGAGAGAGAGGGAGAATTTTTTTACATGTAGCGTTGCTGTTGTTTTTTTATTATGTTTTTTATTTTTTTATAAAAATTTATTTAGAAGATACCAGCCTTTACTTAAAAAAAGAATATATATATATATATATATATATATATATATGAGAGAGAGAGATAGGGAGAGAGCATACGACGTCGGTTTTATGGATAACCGACGTCGTAATAAGTCTATACATTTTTTTTAAAAAAAATTATTTAAAACATACGACGTCAGTTTTTAAGAGGAACCGACGTCGTAAGCTGTATTTTAAAAAATTAAAATATATATATATATATATACGACGTCCGTTCGCTATCGAACCGACGTCGTATAGTAATTTTTTATTTTTAAATTTTTTTAAATTACATACGACGTTGGTTCGCTATTGAACCGACGTCGTATGTTTGTCGTAATTTTTTTAAAAAAATTTAACGTCGGTTTTTTATGAAAACCGATGTCGTATCCCTTTTTAAAAAAATTATAAATATACATAACTTTTTGATGTTGGTTTTTTGAAAAACCGACGTCATTTAGGCGACATTAAATGTGTTTTCTGTAGTAGTGATAACTCATTTTCCAGAAAACATTTTTCACAAGTCATGTTTCTGCTTTCAAACACAGCCTTAGACTCGTATAGATACTATTCTCTTTTTAAAGAAACAAATCAAATTAAAAAATGCTTAGGCATGTAGGAGGTGCAACATACCCTTCCACTGCCGCTAGAGTGGGGACCATCAAGGGTGTGTGTGCACATGCCTAACAACCCTTCCTCCCTCTTTTTTCCTTCTTTGGTGAAAGGACATGAAAGAAACAAAGTAAAAAACACGTACACGGCAATAAGAACATCATTAGTAGTGAATGTTTTAAGGTTTTTGGAATAGTAAATGCACACATGGATGAAAGAGATATCAAGAGAGAGAAGAATTTTGTTGGTCTGCAAGTGAAGGGCTTTTGGAACAGTCGCGCCACGCGGGCATGGCTTGCACGCTAGTTGCTTTTAACGCACGCCTGACAAATATTTTTTTTTTAAATCAGATTTGTTTTGTTTGTTTTTTAATTTCCTCCCCTCCCTTTTTCTCTTTCCTAATCACACTTACAAAAACTCTTCAAAAAACCACAAAAACAAAACTCCACTATTATGGATGCTCTAAGACTTGTTTAGAGCAACCACACCAATGGTATTTTTATAGTTTTTTCAGAACAAAAAACTTGTAGTTGATTTTTGTACTATTGACTTAATGAGAAGGATGATATTTTGGGGTTTTTATTTTTGTAAATGAAGTATTTTTTTGTGTGCTCCATTAATTGGAAAGAAATGGGGAAAGTAGCTAGCAGGTGCGCCGCCACGCCTAGCTGAACTTTTAATTTTTTCTTGTCAGCTTTTTTTTTTCCTCTTTTTCCCTCTTTTTTCCTCTTCCCTCCCTCCTCTCTTTTCTACATGGATGATGGACCTGACAAAAACAACCCAAATACTAAACAAATGAGGTTGCTCTTAGTTCCACCCTTGAACTCTTTCTTTCTCTAATTCCTTTCTTTAAAAAAAAAAATCTCTACCTCAACGCTGCGCTATTAATCCTTTTATAACGTGATGCCTCACACTTTAGATACACATGCAAGTCTTTGTATTCTTTTCAATACAATATACAATCATTTGGGCATGCGTGTATCCTCCCAATGTTCATACCCAACAGACACAACAACTTCTTTTCTTCATAGGTTGAATTTGGAAGTTCATTATCACTAGGAAGCATGTCTTTTAGTAGTTATAATTATCTAATGAAACTCTTGTTGCTCCATCCATTATTTGCTTTTAAATTATATAATTTAAGCAAACATAGTAAATTTAGTACATAAGGACATAACGAGCATTTGGAGCGAAGAAGGAGTCTCGGGACGTGGATCGTTTCTAGTGCTAATCCACGTCGAGGTTCCACGCGTGGACCATACGTGGACAAGAGTGTGGGAAAACAAATTAAAATGACAATTTTGGGAAGACTATTTAAGAGGTTTAGTTAGAAATTTTGAAAGGAGTTGGATCATTTTTTAGATTACATTTCTTAGATTAGCAATTTTCATTGGAGAGCTTTCTAGAGAGAGAAAGAGAGATTCTAGATTTAGCTTCCATTTGATCAAGGATTAAAGAACAAAGATACTTTGAAGATTGTATTGCATTTCTATTAGGTAAACTCTGTCCATAATCTAGTTTCTATTTCAATTCCATTTGCAATTTACATTAGTTGAATTGAATTAGGTTTTTGTGATTTCAATTTTATGAAGAAGAGTAGCTAATTTCCTTTAGGGATTGAATTGTGTGATGTTGTGTATGCATAGTGTTGATCTTCAATTCTAATTTGTGGAAGTTGATTCACTCTATTTTGGAATTATATTCTTGCTCTTTGATTGTTGTTTTGGTTTGATTCTAAGAGTTTTGGCTAATCTCTTGGAAGATTGAGGCCTTGATCTAAGCATGATTAGTGTTTAGTGTTAAGGTTAGCTTTTGCTATCATAGATCCTATGCAGATCTAATAGTGGTTTAGTAGGAAGGTGTTGAAGCCAAAGTGTTTGATGAAACGCCTCTAAAGCTTTTGGTTACCTAACAAGTATTCCTAAGCTAGAGAGCCTTAGTACACTAGTTGTGGAAAAGAATTGGGAGATCACACCCTTGAATAGCCAATGTAGTTGAATCAACATTCCCGAGCCTAAGTCACACGATGAGGCATCACAACCGAGCATGATTCATTCCCTTGCTTTATACAATTGTTTGTTTCGTTCTTGTTTACTTTAATTGACCAAACTTTCTACCGACAAATGTTTAGTTTAAGCATCTTGACAACCTCGCAAATTCCACTATGCATTCACTCGATTAACGGCTAAGTAATCTTCCGCATTACCTCCTTAGAGACCGACACTCAGGGAGTTCCGACTCTTCGTTTAATTCTTTTGAAGAGCACCTCACCTCAAAACTACTCTTTCAAAAATGGCACCGTTGTCGGGGAGACAATAGGTTGTCATTGCATAACTTTTACTCGATTGAATGCTTTTGTGAATTGAGTGTTGTCATTTCTTTTGTTGTTTCATTTTCTTGTTTCTTACCCTCTCTTGACTACTTTTTGTTAAAAGAGGAGTGCTTGTTGCTTTCTTGTGATACTTTGAAGGTGAATACAAACAAGAGGAAAAGAAAATCAAGGTTTACTTCCATATATCCCGGAGATAAACAAGGCAACTAGAAGAAAGAACATCCAAACCGAGAACGTTGCTTCCACGAGTGCAACTAGACGTTCACAAAGGAGAGGAATCCCTACTCAAACACCACCACCACCACTTATTCCAAACAATCCACCCGGAGGACCAATTCCATTGGAGCCTACTTTAGAAGAACCACATGTTGATCATGTGGGAAATCCGGAGCCAATTCAAGTGGATGCATATTACGAGATGTCCCATGATCCACGAAGGTCAATTGCCGATTATATGACTCCCGAATTCAACATGCACAATTCAATATACGTTCCACCGCTTGAAAACGTAAACTTCCATGTGCATCCTTCCGTTCTTACATTGGTGCAAAATAGTCCGTTCCCCGGACTACCATCAGAGGACCTGCACGTGCACATTACAGAAAGTGGACCCAACATATATTTGTAGCACAAAATAGCCACTTACAATGTCATTTTTAATATTTTTTTCAACAATCACAACACGGGCACGTTATAAAATCTTTCGCCATTTTACTTTTCTTTTCTTGAGTATATTCTATAACCTCTTGAACCCCTTGTATATATTTGAGTGTAGTGTGTTTCTCATACATTCAACACTGATCCATATTTGTCAATTGATGAAATGTCACTCTAAGTACTATGGAGATATAGATACTCGATTATGGACGTATAGAAACGATATTAGGTGATTTGAATTGAAATCAAAGAACCTAATTCGTAATCAAGGCACTTAATTCATCAAAATACATACTTTATAATCAAAGAATATATATCTAACTTATCAAAATCAATCTAATTCAGCAAAATACCTAACTCATTGAATTATATACCTAACTCATCAAGTTCAATCGGAGTAATAAAAATATATACCTAAATACCTATTTCATCTAGTATCTAATTCATCAAAATACCTATTTCACACAAAATTTATTAAAATTCAAAATTAAATATTTTAAATACCAAAATTCAAAATAAAATATAAAGATTCAAGTCGTTAACAAGAACACATTAATATATCATCTCAAAAAATTAACTTAAATTCATATATATATATATATATATATATATATGGGTTCCCGTGCGGTTGTGCGGTGATATGAGAGCCATTGGTCTTGCATAAATCAACATCTAGGATTAATAATGTTTTAAAAAAATGTGGTGGCAATTTGGTCTTTTTACATCTAGGTCAAATTTAAGGTGTGTGGCTTTCTTTCTTAAGGTACGTGATTTTTGTACTTAAGGTGCGTGGTTTTTGTGTTGTGTGGTTAAGTTGAGTCAGTTGTTAAAACTTAAGTTCATCGGTCTAAAACTTTAGGTGCGTGATTTTTTTTTTAAGGTACGTGGTTTGTGTGCTTAAGGTGCGTCAGTTGTTGAAATTTAATTGTGTCGGCAGCTTTAGGTGCGTGGTTTTCCTTCTTAAGGTGCGTGATTTTCCTTCTTAAGATGTGTCCGTTGTTGAAACCTATGGTGCGTTGTTTCCCTTCTTAAGGTGCGTCGGTCTAAAACATTAGGTGCGCATGTTTCATTTTTAAGGTGCGCTATTTTCCTTCTTAAGGTGCGCCATTTTTACAGTTTGCTTCTTTAATTGAGGGCACATTTTTATTATTATTATTAATTTTTTATTTTTTTTTTTGCAGTTCCAAAACACAACAAATATTCTTCATAAGATTTTCTCTACAAAGTCATATTTTATGTTAATTCAACTTAAGGTGCGTAGATTAGAAGCTTAAGGTGCATCAATTTAAAAAAATAATTAAAGAGCATTGATGACCGCAAAACTGCAAGGGACACTTAACCCTCATATGAAGGGGTTCGGGTGAGATAAAAGTCGCAGGTGAGAAGTGATATAGAATCTCAGCCCTAGATCAAAAAGAAAAAAAATCGCCACCTATGTTTTAGACATGTATGTCCTAGGAGCCAACATTTATTGTTTTGGCATTAATTTCTTATTAAATAAATGCAATAAATAATTGTTTTATTTATTTATTTTGGCTTAGTTAATATTTGATATTGTTCTATACAATCTTCTTAATTCTTCATTCTTAAGAGTTAAGAATATGAGTGACGAAGAATTAATAAATGAAGTATTGTAAAAATGTTCCTAGTCATAGGAATTCTAATTGGGCATTAAAATTCCGATAAGACTAGCACATTGTCTTTCTTATGGTGAGTCCCTTGTCATTCTGTATGAGATACAGAGAGTGGACATGTGGATGATTGTTAGAGAATAAATTATTGAACAATGACTGACTACAACGTACCGCATGGTGTTTACATACGTGTCATCGGTATGTTGTATGTTACAAGTATGTAATAATCCTTTGACTTGAGACGACATGGTTGTCTCGTACATATGGTGGACTAGTTTTTGCCAGTATGCGCCTTTTGTTCCTTGTGGGACTAGTGTACTTGTTGGCCTGATTCAGTATTGTATGGAGACATGTGTGTGTTCAATAGAGGATCAACCGCCTTGAGGTAACAAGGATGTTCTAGTATATTCAATAATATTCAATAATCATACAACGAAAATCTCTTACCAGAGTATAATGAAGTTGGACTTCATCAGGTTAAGAATATTGAATAGACATATTGACCAGGTTTATGGGTTTAACCGAGTTTGACCATGACCTTTATCTGGTCCGTAACAAGTGTTGTGTGGAAAGAATGTTGCATGATATTTGTAACAGAAAGTTCATTATAATATATATAAATATATTTCATTGTCAACTAGGTAGTCATGACATACTGCTAGGTGTCACTCATGACTTACGAGTTATTTAATAATGAGTTGTTAAATGTTACTCGTTTGACTTACGAGTTATTTAATAATGAGTTATTAAATATTACTCGTTGCTAGTTTGACTATGAACCTAGAAAATCGTACCTTAATGGTTTGTGGTAATGCTGAGAACTTTAAAAAAAATCGATAAAGAGTTATCGATATTGAATTAATACATTAATAACTGATTAATGAATTAATTTAATATTGGGTAGTTTTGGGCTTTTAAAGGATAGCACCTTTGGGCCTAAACCAGGCTATATATATAAGCATTGCCCTCTTTCTTAAGACATAGAAGTGAAAAAGAGATTTGTCAGGAAAATAGTTTTCACTAAAAAATCTTTGGGAGTTCTCGCATAATAACCGGCTGGTGGACAGAATAGACGCCGGACAATTGGACGGGGTGCTTGGTTGTGGCAATTTGAGGGAAAGATTGATGAGTATTGGAATTTGAGGGGTGAGACCGTGAACCTACCTCCGACGAGGACGTCGGACTCTTCAGGTGGGGGCGGTTTGTTAGACCCTTAAAATTCGGAACGGAAAACCGGTACTTGGTGCGACCTTGGCCAAGTATTGGTGCAGATTGGTTGGCACAAGGTCACAGTGGGCTGTTGGGTCCGCGGGGTGTCGGCTTGGCCTCGCGGGCGCGGTTTGCGGACTCGGTGCGAGCAATGTGCGGCTGGTGTTGTGTGGAAAGAATGTTGCATGATATTTGTAACAGAAAGTTCATTATAATATATATAAATATATTTCATTGTCAACTAGGTAGTCATGACATACTGCTAGGTGTCACTCATGACTTACGAGTTATTTAATAATGAGTTATTAAATATTACTCTTTTTTTATGCTAAACTGTTTGAGTATGAAACTATATGGCTTTTGTAAGGTATAAACTATATTCATTGCGAGAGATATAAACTATATTATGATTGGAGGATAAATCCTATATTTGATGTAAACCCTATTTTGGAAATGTATACATTATAGATATACTCTATCTTGTTTTGGGAAGTGTACTTGAATAGCCTACGGGCAATGGAAAATATATATGAAAAGTATTTTGAAAGAATATTACTATCTTGGAGGAATTATATAATAATGTACCTATTTTGGAGAATATGCTTATCTTATAATCTATATGGAGGTTATCTATATTTTTATTATTGGAGGTTACGAGAATCTTGGGCTACGGTCCAGATTATTGTGAGCACTTAGGGCTGCGGTTCTACTTGCTATTGATATGAGAACCTAGGGTTGCGGTTCTACTTGCTATTGATATGAGAACCTAGGGCTGCGGTCCTATTGGTTATTGATTGGGTGGGTAACCTGGTAGCAAAAATCCTGGGTTACTAGGGCTAGTAACTACCTTTGGGGCTTGGAATCCCCGGGGTGTGCGCACATAGGTTTCTAGTTCCTGTTTCCATTTATATTGTATAGGTGTGAAGGTTCGGTAGTGGAGGTAAGCTCCGTTCCTATCCTCCTATTGGTGATTTGAGTACCTCCATACTTATGTTTTACTTGTTGATTTAACTATAAACTAAGAATTGTTAGATACCTCCACTTGAGCAATATTATATTATTTTGATATTTGAGAATGAGACTTGAGTTATCTATGACTATGAATATATGTTGGAGAAGGATATGGAGAAAAGATATATTTTGAAATAACTATATGGTTGTGAATTCCTCCTTATATTTATATACATTCAAACATATTTGGAAAGTGATTATTTGTAGAACTATGCCTTTAAATGATATTGAGAAGTATTGGGAAATGCTATTTTATATTCCATACTTATTATCTTGAAAGCGAGCAGTGATATTTTATAAAAGTATTATGTTGTTTTAACCGTATGAAGTATTTCGCTAAGACATATTACTTATATGAGTGAGCTTATTAAGACTTTGAGTAGAGTGTGTTTTATTCTTGACTATTTAAGTTAGGTGTGGGGAAACCATTTTTGGAAAGACCTATATTATGTATTTTTGGTGTGAGTTAAATTCTTTTACTGAATGGTTCCAAAACCTATTTACAAGGCATACCTATTTTCAAAAGTATATATGTACTTATTTTACAGGGCGGGGTGGAGCTTACTTAGCATTATATGCTAATCCTTTTACTTCTTGTTTTCCAAACCTTGAATGTTTTCAGGACCTGGACTTGTGGTTAGTTGAGAGCACGGAGTAGAACTTGTGCCCGAGAATTGATTATGGTATAGATGTATAGATTAGAATTTGATTTGTTGATGTTATAGTTGAATTGTATTATCGATAGTGAATTGTTGTAATATGGATTGTAGTTAGAAAGCTTGTAGCCTGTGCGTTTGGGCTTAGTGGTGGTCCAAACGTGGCATAACACCCCATTGGTTTAGAGTTTGAATTTACTTCCGCATTTATTTTCAAAATGGTTTGTAAGAAAGATTGTTTAATTATGTTTAATCTGGTATTAGGAATTGGGGGTGTTACAGGCTAACAAAATAAACCTTTTGCTAAAGTCATATACGTTTGTGAACTGACCATCATTTAATTTTTTAAAGGTACTATATGAGCTAACAAAAGGTACCCTTTGCTAAGGTCACATGTGTTTGTGAACTGATGACCATCACTTGATTTTTGTGATGTACTCCGTGGGTTAAGAAAATGTAGCTAGCACTTTAAAATAATGTACCCTATGAACTAACAAAATGTACCCTTTGCTAAAATCACAAACGTTTGTGAACTGACGATCACTTGATTTTTTAAATGTACTATATGAGCTAACAAAATGTACCCCTTTGTTAAGGTCACATGTGTTTGTGAACTGACCATCGCATTATTTTTGTAATGTACTTTGTGGGTTAGAAAAATGTACCTAACTCTCTAAAATAATGTATGCTATGAGCTAACAAAATGTACCATTTGCTAAGGTCACGTGTTTGTAAACTGACCATCACTTAATTTTTGTGATGTACTTTGGGGTTAAAAAAATGTACCTAGCGCTTTAAAATAATGTATCCTATGAGCTAACAAAATGTACCCTTTGTACTTGAATTGATACTAATATATAACCATCTCATACAAAGTAAAAGTCAATATTATTTACTAGTCATATCATATCAGTGGAAAGTACAAAGAATCCTCCCAAAATTTATAGTCTTCTATTGATACACATGGGATGTTTGGAACCAAACCTTTGGATTTACTATTGAACAAAAGATTATATCACTAGCTACCAATGCAAATGTTTCCTAATGCAACTGTCATTATGGCATAGTAGTCAATTAATTACAAGTCTTTCAATTCCCATCAAGTTGACTTGTAAATATCCCGAGCTGCGTTTAGTACGGATTCTCTGTACTCATTCATTTCTGAAAATAATATGTCTACATCATATTTTGCTCTCAAAGATGTCAAGAACAAGTCCTGCACATATATTGAAATAAAATGGTAGTTATATACACAAGCAAACACATGAATGAGTATGACATAAAATCATTTTATAAAAAGAAGTATTAAAAATCTAACAAACAAAATCATAATCTACAGTACTTACATCTGCAGCTGTTCTATTAAATCTGAAATCCCAATTCGGTCCAATACCCTTAAAGGTCTCCATATGGCGCATGCAATAAATTCCGCAATCAGTAACATTAGAAGGATTTTTCCAATACATCTTCACAAATTCATGCTTAAACACGTCATCTCCATCCTCATTCTTTGTCATTTTGTTTAACAAAGTTGTGGTCCCTTTAAATTTGCAATAGTTCTTGAATGCTTCAACCTGCACATTAGTTAATGTCCATTATAATATATAAGTACCTAATAGTTCTTAATTTGAACACACAAGAATCTTAGGTTTGCAACTTACAAGGATTTAATCACAATTTTCATATCTAGAAACAAAGTTGACACTCTTGCCAAGTGTTTTGTTGTCAAGTACTTGGACAACCCCTTTCTTGAAATTCAAGCAAATGATGAAGTAGTGATGATGGCGTAGAGCAGCAAAGAAAATCAAAATACATATGATTTTAAGTATTAAAAATCATTTTATAGAAAGAAGTATTAAAAAACAAAAAAATAATGAGTATATATGACAAACTTCATTTTAAGTAAGCAATATTGTAATAAGCTAACATATTAGTGTTAGGAACTCATATGACCCGGGCACTCAAGATCCTATGATCAACTATAGCATGCTTTGAAAATTTGGAACTAAAAGAAATGGTAATTACTAGCATCCTGCACTATACATTAATGTCACTAATTTGGTCTATTCAAAGGCTTCATAAATAAAGCAAGTAAATTAGATATTCACCCAAATTTATTAACTGATCGTCTTAAACAAAAATAAATTTCCTACCTAACATAGCTGACAGAAATAAGATCAAAATTCAATTCCCACTCTTTCGCTCTAATCACACACTCCAAACCCCTAAATGGATTCACCAAAAAAAAAAAAAAAAAAAAAAAAAAAAAAAAAAAAAAAAAAATAATAAAAAAATAAAT
>CM008337.1:16361342-16380132 GCA_002525835.2 Ipomoea batatas | reverse complement strand
TGCGGGGTGATACTTTAACCTTAAATTTATAAAAATATTTTACATTATTATTATTATTATTATTATTATTATTTACAATAATTTAAATATCTAAAATCTAAATAAATTTAAAATTTTAATATAAAATATTAATATTGACCACTTATTTTTTGCGCATCGCAAATAAGAGAAATTAGTATAAATAAAATAATCGTCAGAAACTATGTGCATGTTAAATGATTGATAATAATCTTAAGGTAATTTTATCACAATTGAGCTTGCAAAATGTTAAATTATGAGTTGATTTTTCTGAATAAATCGGTAAATGATTTAGTGCTTGAACATGTGATGAAATGCTGAAATTTATTATAGCATTTAGTGTACAAAATATATGTATGCATATATTTTAATCGCACATAACTCATTCCAAGTCAATTTTGGACCAAATTTTTAAGCCTGAAATTCCGACAATTAATCTATCCAAATTGGACAGATTATACCAGTCAATTTTGGGCCGTTTAAGGTATCATAATTGGACAATTTTGGGATAAATAATCGCTCCTTAATGGCTTGCAATTAATTGCTTCATTAAACCAAAAAAAAAACACATAGAAAAATATGCAAAGGAAGCAAAATTGATCAAAGAGCAAAGGCAAAAGGGGGCCTCCGCAGAGGCCAGTGTTTTACAAAAAAGGAAGAAAATAAAGGCTGCTAAGCTACCCTAATTGGTTGATGGCATAGCAGTCTCCTCCGATGGTCCAGAGGCGCGGTCAATCGGGATAGTAGCAGCAGGCCGCCAGATGAGTCTTTTTCTTCTTCCAGGTCAAGCAGTCAAGATGTAGAGCCCCCAACCAGAGTTTGGCGATTGGCGGCCGAGTCTAAGTACTCAGTGTCCAACAGAATCAGTGGACCGCCATCGAGTGCGGGGGGGTAACTGGCCGCTGTTGCGTCTCCTCCATGGCAGGCGGGAGCCCAAAGTCAGAAGGGCTGATGAAGTCAGTGAAGCGTTGCGTTAGGATGCCATAAATCAACTTCTAAACGTCTGTCATGCCCAGCTAGTAATCCTCGTTACCCATCTCCGCCAAGAACTTCTAATCGGCCAGGCTTAGCTAGCCAGGCCTTAGCAATCCGCTCTGCGCGCTCCTGGGCGTACTACTCGACATCCCTCCGAAACTCTTCTGATTCCTTATAGGCAGTCAGCGCAACCAGCCGAGTAGTCTGAAGATCCAACACCAACTGCTCATTGTGCCGCTACTCAGCTTCTAGTGCGGAGTTGGCGATGGCTAGCTTGAGGTTTATCTCCTCCACTTGCTTGTTATGATTTTCCAGAGCGGCATAAAAGAAAGGTTAAAAGCCGAATAAAGGCACTAAGTTTGAAAGTAAAAGAAAGACTGGCCAAATGGAACCAGTACCTGGTAGTGTGATGAGTGGCACCTTGTAGAAGGTCCTCAACGTCTAGCCCCTCAACGGAGTCCAGGTCGCGAGAAAGATGACCTTGTCCAGCCACTCACCCACAGGATATTTACCTTGTGGATGGCTTCGTCCTCGTTGGCCTCCGGGTCGACCAGTATCCTCCTGGCAGCCGAGGGCTCGATTACAGTTTCACTAGGGCGCTTCCTCCCCGATCGACGAGCAAGAAGTGCAGTCGGCTCTCTCTGCCTAGTAGATGTAGTGACTCGGGCTGTAGCAGGAGGAACCCACCGATGCCCAATGGGACCGAGCTGCGCATGTTTGGGGGTGGTGTGGAGCCGGCAGTCACCACGCCTTTGCCCTTCTCAGCGACAGTAAGGCAGGCAAATCTTTGTGCATGAAGGAGTGCTTTGCGGTCAACCATAGCAGCAGAGGCAAACGATTGATCGTCCTCTAAGGAAAGAGCCATAGCTTATTCAGCGGTGGCCACTATAGCACAGGAGAGTGAATGATGAGCGATCAGTTCGGCTAGCTCAGCCTCTTCTTCCAAACCGTTGGAAAACCGCTCGGTGTCGTTGTTGCCTAAAAAACAAAAAGCAAGAGCATGAGAAACACAGACAATGGGCAAATAGTCAGGAAAAACTAAGGCAGAAGAAAAAAAAAAAAAAAGCAAACCTGTGTTGATGCACCTTCGGGTAATAGACCACCGCTTTCCATGGCGCTCAGCCGAGACTAGTGACATGTTGAGAGGGGTTCCCCTCGATCAAGGTCCTGACCAGCTGCTCGAGGTTAGCCGGGCAAGGCAGCCTTCGATCAAGGCGATAGTAGGAAACAGCTCAGGCGAGTGGGAAATCAAAGGTCAGGTGTGGGGTAGCGGGTCGAACGAAGTAGATCTCCTTTTTCCAGCCCTTATGAGAGAACTCCAGCTCCAAAATTTTACGATCATCCCGAGCATGAATTTGCGCGTACCCAAGGGCCACTATACCAATCGCAGTCAGTAGGAAAAGCTAGTGGAAGAGGGTCAGAGAAGCTTCCCTCTTGAGGCGATGGATAACGGTGAGGAAACTGACCACGCACCAGGCGGTACGAGTTGGGCACCAGCTGCCTGGGCACCAACCCGTAATAGTTCAAGAAAGTGTTGGGAAAAAGGAAGAGTGGGACTCATAAGTGGCATCGAACCGATTGGTAGTGGATACCAATGAAACCACCGGATGGTGGGTCCGAGATTGACCACTGGCCAGCTTCTTGAGTCTCCGCCGCCGTGCCCAATAGCCAGCGGTCATGGTTGTAGTCAATGGCGGAAAGGGAGGATCGGCGAGCACCCGGCCAGTCCAAATCCTCAAAGTAGCTCGAATCTCTCTCAGTGATTCGGGCCACGGAGGTGGCTTGGGCAACAGCCGCTCGGCGAAAAGAAGAAGAAGTCGCCGGAAAAATTGTCCCGCCTTAGCGACGGGTGGACGAAGGAGATGATGAAGTGGTGGAGGTCGAAATTGCAAAAGAGAGGTTAAAAAGCACTTCATAAAACACCAAAGAAGAGTGACCAGAGGAAGAGAAAGACAACCAGGAAATCAAGTAAGGAGTGAAAATGCCAAAGAGGAGAAGAAAACTGAAAGGAAGAATGGGCGAAAGGCGTGTTGGATATAATTCTCGAAAACCCAAGAAAATGGAGATAATAGAAAAATCCACAATAAAACAAATAATTCCAAGAATTTAAACCTACACAAATGTTAGATAAACCTGGAATAACTCGGGGACGAAGATGGACGAATTTGGGGTAGTCGTAAGCACGAGTCGAGTTGCCTTTGTCCTTAAAACCTTATTTACCGCCTCCCGGGGTGCTGGAGCGTTGCGGCCTAGGTTTCCCAGGATAAAACGTACTACGATCCCTGCGTTTGAGCACACAAACTTGGGACCAAGCGAACGAGAACGTGGGATGAACACAGGTGGCTTGAAGGAAGGTTGAGTAGAGTTTCGAGGTGGAAAAATATGTAATTCGTTGGCTAGTATGCCTATATTCTGTGTCTTAAAAATCTGGTACTCACCTAGAAGTATATATAGGAAATGAAGGATTAATGGCATTCAATTCTGGCTTTGTAACCTCCTCCCACTAACCAAGTAATAACTCTGCCACTAACATGGAATTAACTCTAAAAATAAAGATTGGAATTAATCTGATATTAATACCATAACGTGATGAGTTAATCACATGAACGACCACTACGGAAGTGAACCGTTTTGTCCAGAGTCTCTTGCGAGAGGTCACTACAGTTACGCGCGGAAGTTTGCCTGCGAGAGGTGACTCAGAGCTACAATAGATCGACTTGTGCAAGCTTCGAGAGTTCAACTCTTAGCCGTGAGAGATCGACCAGTGCGACCAGGAGATCACCGCTATCGTGAGCTTCCATCGCAACTGCGCCTCAAGACATCGCATGTCTTGCGCGCTGCCAGTGCACAAGACATCGTAGTCTCACGCACTGCCCAGCTGCGAGACATCATTGATGTCTCGATGCTGCCTAGTCGAGATGTCTCGACGTTGCCTAGCCGCGAGACATTAATGTCTCGCGTGCTGCTACTGCTACTCGATCTCTCGAGATGGACAAATCGCTCGAAAATTCGGCATAACTTAGCCCGCAAGGCTAGCCAATTTCCAAACGACATTCGTGCCCGCAGGTGCCGGCATACACGAGTATGGTTTGGGATTTGATTTGCACCCCCTCCCCCTGCGCGCGAGAGAGAACATCTATGCTATATAAGTTAACAAGTCATAAAAAGACCCTTGTATATATAGTGGTGTAAAGTCAGTTTCCCAACCAATGTGGGACAAAGCTTACTCAAATGCTTTTCCCACACAAAATCCATCTCAAATGGGTTTACTTTGAGAATCAATTTCTCATTCACCCATTATCCATTTTGAGCATATAATATATCGATCTCTTCGTCTCACTACGAAGAACCCAAATCCACTTTGACCCGACCCAAATCGGAAGTGGACCCTACATATATTTATACCACAAAAATGGCCACTTAAAATGTCATTTATTGCCATTTTTCCAACTAGGCGAAGGGTATTTATAAAGATGGATGGACGCTTGGATTGCGACACGTGTATCGGATCGGATGGTTGGGGAGCCGGCCATAACGGCTGGCAGGCGAGACGGTTATTGTCTCGAAAAGGTAACCGACGAGAATCAAGGAGACGCAATGATTACATTGCATTGACGGTGACTGTTGCAGAACCAGTAGGGAAGGTAAGATCAGTCGGGAAACACAACCGGTCGGGAGGATGAATCTACCAAATTATAGCCCGACTAGGAGCGGTGCTGTGTTTAGCTACACTGCAAGATGGACAAGGTAACTGATTTTCTGCTTGTAAGCATTGCGCCTGGAGGAACTCGCTTGAAGGATTACTTTCTTGAGTCGTTGTCTCTCAAGAGCTCGAGAAAGTGAGGGACTTGAGAAAGTTATAGTAATTTATGGCAGTTTATTTTTACACTAAACCAAATCTGATCTAGAAGGATTTAGGTATTGGTTTTAGCTTGAAGTTAAATAAACCCAATTGTATGAATCAATGAGTATTAGTAAATTATGATATGAATATTATTAAATAGGATGTATTTGCATTATAGGTATATAACGATGTGTAATTTCCAAACAATATTTTCCCATTGCTTCATCACCAGTAGTAAAGTAATTCTACATGTACTTTCAATTCATACTTACTCTTTAGGCATGGTTTGATTGCTTAATTTAATAGGGGGCCATGATCTTTATCTATTCTTTTTTTCTTCCTCCAATTAAATCTAAACACAAATGAGAATAAAAGTTGAGAGTAAGTTTTTGGAAGTACATGACGTATTTTTGTCATCACTAATATACCATGTTGATGTGGACTTTTACTTTTGAAGTAGAGGATGATGCAATGTGACATTTCTAAGTAATAACAATAACAATATGTGATGAGTGTTAAATAAGTCTTTAAGCAGTAAGAATACTATAATTACATTACTTAAAAAAATCTCATATATCTTATCTCAAAAGTAGACAAAAAAATATATAATTGACTCATTTAATCGGTTAACAACAATTAACTACTAAGTTATTAGCACTAAAACAAATAAGACCACTTAGCTTGCTGATCAACCCCACTATCATAAGAAGACTTATCTTCAAACCACATGCAAGCATTGTTTTTTCCAAGTCAAGCTTGACTTAGAAATGAAAATGCCACCCTGAAATCGACCAATTTAATTAATTGTGTCATCCTTTTCAATCACTTTAATTTTTTTTATTTACTTCCAAATTAATAATCGTGTGGAAGAAGATAAAAGCTTTGGACATATATGCTTGACTTCATTATATTGTTGGATGGTATAAAGCCCAGTAGCATGATACATCAAACCATTTGCAAGGTTTTCTTATCCCAAGTCAAGCTTGACTTAGAGAGCATGAGGATGCCAATACCAAAAACAAAAGTGCTAATCAATGCTAATCACCTTAATTTTCAATTGAGTTTTTATTTTTATTTTTATTTATTATTAATTTTTAAATACTCATGATTCTTTACAAAGTAGTAATTATTCTATACTTTCTTAAACATTCAATCCAAAGAATCTAAGCCCCACCACTAGGCTTCAAACCTATGAAGACCACTCATTTGAAATGTTAATCGGGATGCAATCACACTATATAGGGTAGTTGGCAATTTTCAATTGAGTTTTAAATCAATAAGATGTTGATTCCTAAGTATTATTTTTTTTTTTATTTCATTAGGAGGGGGTTACCCAAGAGTACAGGCTAGTTCGCATTACAGACATCTCTTCATGATGGAAGATCACAACTATCATCATCAAGTAGGCCTAAACAACATGGGAAAAGAAAAACAACAAAAAGCGCATCAAGAGCGCTGGTGGCGGCCATCCGCCACAACCTCAACAGGTTCACCAAGACCATCACCCTCCTCCATTGCTATATCCGGAAAGTTGAAATCATCGCCGCAATGACCACCCTGATCTGGGGGGTCCTCTTTAGGAGAGTTCTCAAACTCAGTCATTGCAGAGTAATTCGGTTGTCCATACGTGTGGTTGACAACCGTACTTGTTATATTCCTTCCGCGGTTTGACCCTCGGACAACAGTATGCTCATCCTCTGCTGCTGCTCGGTTAGGAATTCCACCCCTTCTAATCCGCCCTCGGTTGCCATTATTGGTGGCTTGGTGGTCACCGCGGTTAGCCCCCTGGGAACCACCACGAAAGGTGGCTTGGTAACCCCCTTGAACATCATACTGGTAGCCGCCCCGGTAAGTATTCTGATGACCACCACGGTAAGCTGGCTGGTAGTCGCCACGCACGGAATTCTGATAGCCATTATGGTAGGCTGGTTGATTTTGAAGCCCCTGGTCCAAACCACTTCGTTCCTGGTGTGTGCTAACCTCTCTTTGTACTGGACTCCTCTGTTTATTGGGATCATTCGTTCTGATTCTAGGCAGTGAACTCTCCGGCTGTTGCAGGTTAATTGCTCCCGCCATCTCTTGGTCTTGGCCCGGAGTGTCGTCAAGATTTTCGAGAGCGGCAAATCGAGATTGGGTCCCCAATCCCTCTAGGCCGGTATTCCTTCGTGTATCTTGTCTGTTATTAATCGGAGGGCCTTCCATCTGTGGGTTCATCCTCCTATTTCGACTCCTTCTCTCTTTGCGAGAGACCAGCATCCATGTTCCATACTTTTCAGAACCCCAATGTCCAGGGAAATTCGTTTTGTTCGCAGCTTGGGTGCCACCTTCTTTCTGGTTAGATTCCTAAGTATTATTTGTAACCACTAAAAGACTTTGAGTTATGGGAAAAAAAAATTGAACTGATCACTTAGTAATGTCCGCTTTTATATTTTTAACCCATAGAACTGTAGAGTAATATTTTATTCATAAGAAAACAAAAAAAAAAATAAGTAACTTAAAAATTGAGTTACATACACTAAATAAAGCAACAATATTGAACAAATATGTTTACTATGGTGAAAACATAGCTTGACCATAAATAGCAATGTTTTACCCACAAGATGCGAAAATGAGTACTAATTAAATTGGAAGTTTCATTTGAATTCATCTTCACTACTTATGTTGTTAAATTTCATTAATTTTTGAAAATATGTTAAAAAATTTTGGAGAAATTTCAATCTTGGGAAACTTGACCTAGATACATAAAATAGAACTTGTCAAGAACAATCTCAATTTGTTAATTAATGTCGGTATGTGACCAAACTTTGTAATATGACTTAGAATAACTTATAGTTGGAAAATGATGATCATTGGCCGCCATGCATTGTTGTTATTACTCTATGAATATACATTAATGCTGTCTTCAATCATATATATTTATCCATTACATCTTTAGTAAATTGGTTGATCTTATTATAAAGTAATAAAAAAAAACCAATTATGAGATTATGTTATCTCTATGTACAAATTCTTTGTGTACATAAACACAATTTCGGTTATTACATTGTAGTATATGTCCACTTATATTTTCTCAACTTTTTGAGCACAAAGAGACAATACCGCCTCCACAAAGATTCGATCTCATGACCTGCCACTTTTGATCACAATGTCATTGGAATCCACAATTTTGTTTTAATTATTTTTTAAATTTTTTTTACCAATCATAATTTAATTTCTTCTTCTAAGTCCTCTTCACCATCATTTTCTATTGATATTTTAACCAATAAACATAAACCAAGCCATAAACTGATTTGATTAAGATAATGTCTAAATTTTGTTGAGCCAATACTGAATAAATTGTACATAGTGTTGCGTTAGAGATTTATATAGTAATGGTAATATGGCATTTAACTTGAGCTTCTTTTGTTTTATTTTTTATTTTTTCTTTTTTCATTTTTATTCCTGAGCTTTTCAATATTTTTTTTTCATTTTTATTTCTGTACTAGTTGTAAATATGCACCATGTGTGATTAAAAACTATCCAATGAACAAGAAAAAGTAAAATTAAATGATCAAATTAAATAAAGAAATACATAAATCTTATAAATATCAGTGTTGCAAAAATCCCGCCTAGCATACCACCTTAATCGGTGGTCTAGGCGGCCGCCTAGGCCGTTTAGGCTCTGATTGCCTAGGCGCCGACTAGGCTTCCTAGGCACCAACTAGGCCACCTAGTCGGCCAATTAGCTATTGTTATTTCTTTTTTTTTTAAAGGTTATTTCACTTAAAATAACATTGTTTTGAGCGAAATAACCCTAAATTGTTCAAACTCTGGATATTTTTATGTTAATATTTAATATTTTAGTATTAACTATTAAAGTATTATATAGTTTATAATTATTAGTCTTTGAAAAATTAAAAATACTTGAAATTTATAAAAAATAAAATAAAATAAATACAAGGGCATCTAGGCGCCCCCGAGCGCCTAGCGATTTTTTTAACCAAGATAAATATTAGAAGACGAATGACAAAATGCCATCCCTTAGAACTCATTATGAAACATATTAATACACATTAATTTGAGAAACTTAAAGTTTGTTCTTTTCTCTTTTTTTATTTTTTTATTTTTTTATTTTTATTTTTTTTATAGCATGGAAACATCTAATGTTATTTAAGGTACACATTCTGATTGAGACCACTTAATAAAATCTAAGAGAAAAAAAAAAAAAAAAACCAAAGACACGTATATTATGCATATTTGTATTATGCTATCCATTTGAATATTATTGTAGTTAATTAAGGGTTGGCAGGTAAACCCAAATTTAAAAAAAAAAACAAAAAAAAAAAACAAATTAGAAACAAATTGAAGCATATATATAAATTTATGAAAAACCATATGTTGGTTTGGTTATGGTAACGTGTACGAATTTTATGCAAAATTTTTATTTCATTTGTGGATAAATTAAAAAACCATGAAGTATAAAATATTAGGGTACATTATTTAAAAAAATGGTGGCTGCAATTGGATCAATATCGTCTACCCCACCAACACAAAGACTTCAAACCATTGGCAAGGTTTGTTTTTCCAAGTAACTTAACCGAGTCTTTCCTTTCACATTAATTTTCTATCAACTTCTTAACCATAAATGCATGGAAGTTGCTAATAAAACCATTGTATAAGCTTGACTTCATGAAATCTAAGTTGTATGCTTACAATCAATATGATGGATATATTGGATACGGGCTCGGAGCAAACCTACCTAATTAAGGAGGTGGGACAAATCGATCCGGGATAAGACGGCCCCGTAGACAGTCCAGGAGGGGCCAAGGCCGACCCCATAGTCGGCCTCAAGGGCCCAAGGCTAACCTTGTATGTATTCAGCCTCAAGGGCCCAAAGCCGACCCTGTAGTCGGCCTCGAGGGTCCAAGGCCGACCACGAGCTCAGCTCCGGACAAGTCAACCCGAGACCAAGAAGCCGGCTGGGTTTGTGGGCTCGGCTAAGGCAACCGAAGGCTTGGTTAAGCAAAGGTCATAATTGCCCGCCCCGGGTGGGGGCGCCCATTTTGTGCGGGGCGTTTACGGAGGTTGCCCTAGTATATAAGATGCCTTTTGTTTCCATATAGATACAACTTATCTTGTAATAACATCTTTTGTACTGTTATTAAATATGCGATAGTGTGATACAATATAAGACACTTTCAAGTTCCATATGTTGTTTATACGTCATATTTCTTTAATTAATTAGTTTTAGTTAATTCGAACCTCTTTAATTAATTCCATCACAATGTATTTGTTAGGTTGGATTTTTTATTAGATAAGAGATAAGTTAAAATCGGTTCTTATATCGTGGACCGCGGTCCACAATGCATTGTGGACCGCGGATCCCCAAAACGACGTCGTTTTGATTAATGAAACATATGGATGAATTCGCGCCACTCACTTTCTTTTCATATATACTGCAGTTTCTTTTCATACATACTGCAGTTTCTTTTCATATATACTGCAGTATATTTGAAAAGAAACTGCAGTATATTTGAAAAGAAACTGAGTGGCGCGAATTCATCAATCTATTTCATTAATCAAAACGACGTCGTTTTGGGACCGCGGTCCACAATGCATTGTGGACCACGGTCCACGATATAATTTGCGAGTTAAAATTGTACAACTATACTTCAACTTTTATAAAGCGATTGTAAGTTTTAAAATTTGTTGTTTTGGCTGGTAAATGCTTGGATTTTTATATGCATGTGATTGATGCACGAAAATATATCATAGATCATGGTTCATTTTGCATTATAGGCCCTAATTTAAAATGACATTTAAATTATGTACATGTTAGAAAAAATAGTATAAAATGACATGAAAAGTGTCTATATTGTGGTACAAATATAAGTGGTGTCCTCTTTCGATTTGGGTCCGATCAAAGTGGATTCATGTTTTTCGTAGTAAGATGAAGAGATTAATATATTGTATGCTTAAAACGGATCGGATAATGCATAAATGAGAAATTGATTCTCAAAGTATACCCATTTGAGTTGGAAAAAGAAGGTGGTAAGGCTTATTAGTAGCGTTTTGTCCCACATTGGAAAGAGAAGGGGATTTGCACCACAATACATACAAGAGCCTTTTTAAGGCATGCTAAATTGTATAGCATAGAGGCTCTCTCTCGCGCGCATTGGTGCAAATCAAATTCCAAAATGAACCTTGAGGGCATAACTTACTCCAACTTTTACCGAATGAAGAGTGACTATTCAGTCATTCGGTCATTGAAGAGGCTCAAACAAGTTATCCTACGTCTTGCTCAGTTCTAGTTCGCTATTAAACCGTAGTACGTTTTATCTTGAGAAACCTAGGCTACAATTTTCCGAGCACCTTTGGGAGGTAGCAAATAAGGTTTTAAGGAGAAAGTGTTTCGCTCGACTCGTACTAACACCATACGCCTTTTGTTTTGTACTATACTTGTTAAATTTCCAGAAACATTATTTGTATAGTAATATTTCGTAACAAGCTTAAAGCCTTATTTCTATTCATATTCTCTATTCGAATTTCGAAATGGAGAACCCCGCGTTTCCTATGGATACTAACGTCAATAGAGGCGACAACAACAATAGTGGGAGCGGCAACAATGTTGCACATTCCTATGCACCGGTGAACACTAGTTTACAGCCTGGTGGATGCACCGAGGGGTGCATCCCCACGATGCGGGTAACAGTTTCAGTACCGAGTGGTTCAGTTGATGAAAAGCCGGAGAAGTTTAATGGATCAAACTTCAAGACGTGGCAACAAAACATGTTGTTCTACCTGGAAACTCTCGGCTTGACAAGGTTCTTGACCGAGAGGGTTCTTGATATAAAGAAATAGGATACACAATATGAACTTGCGGTTGGCACAAGTGGAAGGATTTTGACTTCCATTGTTGAAACTACATTCTAAACAGATTGTGTGATGCGTTATATGATGTATATCGCAAAATTAGCACAACAAAAGCGTTGTGGTAAATCTTAGATCACAAGTACAAAAGTGAAGATGCCGGCGCAAAGAAATTTGTTGTTGGTCGATTCCTTGACTTTAAAATAGTTGATTCCAAGGCCGTGCTTAGTCAAGCTGAAGATTTAAAATTAATCTTTGATGAGATCCGTGAAAAATGCATGGTGGTGACTGGTGAGTGAATACTTCCAAGTGGCATCTATAATTCACTTGCTATCTCTAGGGTGGAAGGACTTCAAAAATTACCAGAAGCACAAGCGAAAAGAAATGAACCTAGGTGAACTGATCTAATGACTCTGAATTTAGGAAGGGAACAGGAAAATTTATGGAAAAAATCATGTCACTGGTGGCGCAAAGGCCAACGTTGTGGAGCACGGTAAAATATCCAAAAATATCAAGAAGGACAAGTAGAAGCTAGGTCCGAAGGGAGGCGTTACCAAGGCGAAGTTCCATGGTAAATGCTTCAATTGTGGCAGGAATGACCACAAGTAAGCTGATTGCAAAGCTCCAAGGAAGAAGAACAAGAGTTCTGAAGGCAATATTATTGTTGGAGAGAGTAGTCAGAAGAAGGTCGAGATCAGCATTTTGCCCTTGGTGATTGAGGTGAACCTCTTGAGTTCCAACCAGCATGAGTGGTTCATCGACATTGGTGCAACAGTGCATCTATGTTACAACCGTGAGCTATTTAGAACCTTCCAGGATGTTGAAGGTGAGAAGGTGTGGATGGAAGCTCTACTCAGTTTGCTGTTGAAGGTTAAAAAAATGTGGAGAAAAAATCTATAATCATCAACACATCACTTGATTAATTAATTGGATCATATTTATTCTTTGTCAAACATGAAATTATTTAGAATTATACAAACATCAAAATTTTGAACACATCGATTAAATAAATTTAAAGATAAAAATTAAAGAATAACACGTAGTTTATTCAAATTTCAACTATGATAAGACTACTGAATAAAATATATAACTCGTAATTATTCTGTCAAGTTAAAAAGAGGACCGTTCGATAGCATCTAGCCTACTAGTGCAAAAGGATCAAGCCAACCTAAGAAGACTTGAAACCATTTGCAAGTTTTTTTCCAAGTCAAACTTGACTTAGAAATGAGAGTGTCAATTAATTTCGAAAGAAACTTAATTAAGTGCTATTGATAAAGTACTACGTAATATTTTTGGGTAAGTGGATGTGTAAGAGGGTATCGTTACACTAGATTTCATTCTCACAAGGATGAGTGATAGGAGTAGAGTTTTAGAGCTCCAAATATAAGATTAATGAGCATGTAAAACATTCTAATCTTAACTAAAGTACAATAATAATTATCTTTATAAGTATATACATACTTGAGCAGTCGTAATTTTTGTACTTTTGAATTATTGCATCATATATGTATCTAACAAACAACATAAGTAGATGTGATATGCACTAAATAGCTTTTTATTTAAGGAAGCTAAGGCTAGAGAAGAACCCGCGTAGCCTCAGTTACAACATAGACACTAATATTGAATCTATAACTATACTTCTTTTAGCTCATCAAATGGGCAAATTTTTGCTATGGTGACAGTAGTTAATACCCAGGGAGTTTATTACTGAAATGGTCATTCGACTATTGCGAAATTATTAATTTGGTCCTAGACAATTTTTCGTTCCCAATTAAGTCCCTCGACTTTAAAAAATTTAAACCAATTTGGTCCTCCGTTTATTTTGCCGTTAAACATCCGTTAAATCGGGACCAAATTGGTAATTTTGCTATAGTTAAGGGACCATTTCAGTCAAAAATTAATTACCAATTTGGTCTCTTGACTATAGTAAAATTACAAATTTGGTCCCGATTTAACAGATGTTTAACGGCAAAATAAATGGAGGACTAAATTGGTTAAAATTTTCAAAGTCGAGGGACTTAATTGGGCACGAAAAATTATTGATGACCAAATTGGTAATTACACAATAGTCGAGGGATCATTTTGGTCTAAACTCATACTAGGGGCTATTCATAACCATTATTATAACAATTAAATTAGCATACACATAAAAAGAACTCATGATCTATTTCAAAGTCGAGTTACTTAAGTGTGTGTGTGTGTGTGTTCCCATGAGGGTGCACTACAAGAAAAATGTTGTTGTTGAAGCTGGTGTTGTTGTAAGTCCCGCACAAAGACAACGGTTTTATCCGTTGTTGAGTGTTGTTGAAGCCGGTGTTATTGAAGGTCACGCACATAGACAACGGTTTTTAACCGTTGTCTTTTCTAGAAAAAAAAAAACAACGGTTTTTTAACCGTTGTCTATTGAGTGTTGTTAAAACCGGTGTTGTTAAAAGTCACGCACATAGACAATGGTTTTTAACTGTTGTTTTTTCTAGAAAAGACAACGGTTTTTAACCGTTGTGTATTGATCGTTGTTGAAACCGATGTTGTTAAAATTCATGCACATAGACAACGGTTTTTAACCATTATCTTTTATATAAAAGACAATGGGTTTTTAACCATTGTCTATTGATTGTTGTTGAAACCGGTGTTGTTGAAAGTCACAGACATAGACAACGGTTTTTAACCGTTGTCTTTTGTATATAAAATAATTATTTTTAACCGTTGTCTATTCTGTGTTGTTAAAACAAGCGTTGTTGAAGGTTACGCCGATGGACAATGGTTTTTAGCCGTTGTCTTTGATATATAAGACAACGGTTAGAAATTATTATTCTCACATTCATAGACAACTGTTTTAAACCGTTGTTTTTAACCTGTTTTGATTTTAAGCATAATATAATAAAAACAATTTATCTAAACACCATAAATACCAAAACATCAATTTATTAATATAATCATCTTCTACTAGTATGCAAAGTATATCAAAATATACAAAAATTCATCATCTACTTCAAAATAGAATGAACAATTCCAATCACCAAGTCTAAATATTTATAAAGTTATAATCAAATGCATACCTACGCTATATAACTTGATACACAATTTGCCATTCAAAACACACTAAATGTGGAGATCATAACCGAAAAGAGTATTAAGCCTAATATATACCTGCTTCACTGTTTGAGTAGTTAGAGGTAGCAACTGCTCGATTATCATGAATACTGAGTTGCCTGGTAAGTTTTGAAAGAAGAGAAGAATGTTTCTAACTTCTAAAAGCTTTCCCTCATGTGTTTTATATTATGGTCCTCCTATTGCATCTCTTCAATCCTTGTTGAACTTTGGGCACTATCATCTAACAAATAAATACTCCCTCTGTCCCATTTTACCTGTCTTATTTACTATTCATTGGTCAAACCAACTCTTCCTTCTTTGCTTATTTTCTTTAGTACTTTTTTATTATTTTTAAATTTAATTTTTTGTGTTTAATAGTACTTTTAATGTAGTTTCTAAATATATAAATTTTATATATTAATGTTAAACTTAATAATATGAAAAATTGGATTAAAAATTACTTCAGTCAAGCCTCGTTAAACGAACCAGACAACCATTTTGGGTCGGAGGTAGTACAAACTTATCATTTTAAAGTAGCAAAAAAACCAACAAAAGCTCAAAGCCTTTTCCCTCATCCAGGCCATCCTCCTAGCATCCTCTACTACATGCTAACAATGAATAGGCAAATAAGTACATGTTATCATGAATAAGCAAATAAAGCACAAGTCTACAATTAGTGTTTAGTAGATTGTAAGATTGTTTTCAGTTTTTCACTTTTCCGAATCCATATACGCATAATAAATTAATAACCTTACTAGTTAGTAATTACTACTTCAATACTTAGTACTTTTTTTTTTTTTGAAAATACTTAAGTACTTAGTACTTACTACTTCCTGGAGTACTAAATAGTAATAGGAATCCCATCATCAAGAGTTTAAAACTAGTTAGCATTACTTGCATACTTAAAAGATTACATATGCACTGGAAAGACAGTAGCATAATTGCCTAAACAAACTATCTAGAGAGTGTTAAAGTCATAAGCCACAAATCCACAATTCATAAATCATAAACCACAAATCTACAAAAAATATATAATTGTCAAATAAATGAATTAAATACATAGTAATTCAAGAAGACAACAACAATGTTTTTATGGTGGAATTTAGGATCAATCAATTATGATTCATTGTGTCTACATTTCAAAATTTCAAACAAGACTCTGGGTTTAGCCAGAGAAAACGCAACTATGTCGGTACCCCCACAGACGGTTTAGCCAGACAAATTATTAAGAAAAAAAATCAAAAAAATAGAATTGTGAACTAACCCACTGGCCACTGCCCACTAGAGACTGCACTGCTGTCTGCTGGAGCCTGGAAGAGCGGAAGTCGCAGCCTACACTTCTTACAAATAAGAAGTCAAATTTTGAATTAAGAAATTAACCGATAACCATAACGTCCATACATTATATACTTTGAAATTGCTAGTGCAATATATTGATATAGTATAGCTTCTCTGTACCTCACATTAATCCATTATAAGTTGTTAAAACTTATACAACCTGCCGGACCAACGTTACAAATGGATTGGTTAATTTACAACCTGCCAGACCATAGACTGTATGGATTAAATTAGCATAATTACAATTAACGTTTTGCCCTTTTGGTACAGCAACCGCGGCGGTCTAGGATGCAGCGACGAGCGGTGACTCCGGTGAGCGGCAGGTGGTGGGCGTCGGGAGGTGAGCGGCATGCGGCGAGTAGCGGGCAGTGCTCTAGTGAGCGGTGGGGGGCGGACTGCGGTGAGCTGCGGGCTTGTGGCACCACGACAGTGCGTTTGCGGGAAATGAAATACTGGAGCGGGAGACTGAATGTGAATATGTGAAATGTAGCAATTATTAGAAGTTCAGAACCCTAGTTTAGTAGTTTTAGACTTTAGTATTTTATAATTTAGACATTTAGAAGCTGTTTGGTTGGGAGGAAGGAATTAAGGGGTAAAAGAATTATAACTCGGTGGAATTGCAATTCAATGAATAAAGTAGGAATTGAAATTACAGTGTTTGGTATGCAGAAATAGGAGTACAGCGAATTGAAAGGTAAGAAGCAACAAAATGACTAAATTACCCTTATGTTGTGGTAGATATTGTAGTAAATAGTAGTAGTAGTAGTAATAATAATAATAATAATAATAATAATAATAATAATAATTCTTTCAAATAATAATAATAATTCATTCAGAAAATAATAATAATAATAATAATAATAACAATAATAATAATAATAATAATAACAATAAAAAAAAAAAAAAGACAGAGGGTATGGGATGAGGGGCAAAATTGTCTTTACATTAACAAATTGCCCCTCCTTTCCACTGAATTGCAATTCATGGGGATACCCCATGAATTGCAATTCAACATTTAGAGGGAATTGCAATTCCCTCCAACCAAACACTGTAGGAATGTGAAAGTTAATTTTGTTCGAATGTGGAAAAGAAGCTAACCGCTAATTCCCAAACAATGCCATAACAATATTGAGCGGAATAGGAAAATAATAATAATAATAATATTAATTGGGACGTGAGGCCTAATAGGATATGTACAAAGCCCAAAAGTACCGCCTCAAAAAAAATGACACAAATAATAAATAAATAAATAAATAAATAATTGAATGACTAATGAATAAATATAATAAATAGCCTAACTATATTATCACTAGGATTTGAACCTAGGCATGCTAGCAAGAGGGAAGAGGCCAAACCACCAGACAAGAAAGTCTTTCATCTTCATGACTTGCGGTGTGTCTTGAAGACCAGACCCTCTCCTTGAGGAGACCAGACCACCAGATCTGACTTGGTGAACCACTGCTGAGCTTGTCTTGCTTAGGGCGTTGTTGCCACTCCATGAAGCACTTGTAGCCCCGTTGGGGGTGCCATGGCCGAAGGGAAGGCAGCCGGCGAATCGCTAATTGGCCGGCGGCCAGCTTGTAAATCTACCCTCCCAAACATTTGGGTTTAAATATTAGGTGCAGCCTCTTAATAAAGTAGTGTTGAAGTGGCTTAGTGGTCTAGTTTGAGTGTGTTATGTGAGAGGTTGCAAGTTCAACTCTACTTAGGTAGTGTTTTCTTTTTATATTTGCACCAAGGTTTCTAAGAGCACCATTATTAGTTGGGGTTTATTCTCCTATTTTTTGTGGGTCCAACATCCACTATCTCACTCAATCACAAAAACTCTTCTCCACATTAGTTTAAATTTTTTTCTCAGTTTTTTGTCGACCCACCATTTTTCATCCTATATTTTAATTATTTTATATAAAAAAAATTGATACAAAAATAATAAAACACTAAAGACAACATACTAAAGAGAACGGTTCGGTAAAAATCGTTGTCTTTGATAAAAGTGTTGCGTCAAAGACAATGGTTTTTGTCCAAAACTGTTGTCTTTTTAGTGTTGTCTTGTAGTGGTGGGTGACTCATGTGCGGTTGTGCAGTTAAATGACAACCACTGATTTTGCCTAAATAAACGTTCATATTCAACAATGATTTAAAAAAATGTGGTGGCAATTTGGTCTTTTTGCATCTAGGTCAAATTTAAGGTTCAAATGCGCTGCGGAAGCAAAATTTTTTAACCCTTTTTAAACTTTCTTTACACGGTTGGTTTGCTTGGTAAAATATTAGGTTCGATCATGAATAATATGTGAAAATAAAGCAGTAAAAGATAGAGATAGAGAGAGGGAGATTTTTTATAGTGGTTCGGCTAATGAACGATGAATCTGTTGTGTATACACAATCACAATGAAATAATACAGAGTTACAAAGGCAATATGAAACCTAACTATCCCAATACATTAGGCTAGTAGTTAAGTCAAAGCTAAACACAAGGAATATTATTAATGTGTATATTATTATTATTATTATTATTATTATTATTATTATTGAAGAAGAAGATAAGAAAATATATGGTGGATGCATGTACATAGTAACAATAGTGGAAAAGATAACGAAAGTTATAATAGTTGGGGTATATTTGTACAAAATATTATGTAGTACAACTTTTATAGCATAATGTACAAAAAAACT
>CM008337.1:16327907-16347106 GCA_002525835.2 Ipomoea batatas | reverse complement strand
CAAGATCTTATAACCTTAAGCTCTTATACCACCTTGTAACACCCCAATTTTCACATCTAGGATTTATTACAAAATCCCTAATAATACAATACATTGCGGAAACATCTAACCAGCAGAAAACTGGGTGTTACCGCCACGCTTAGCTATCTCTCCTATACCCAAACGCTAAGGCTAAATTTACAACATCAGATACATCCATCCAACTTAATACAAGGAAGTAATTCTTCCAGGGTGTCTATGCTAGGATCGAGTAGACCTCAACCTCAACTTCCATCCTATTCAGAGCTCACGCTAGACAATATCTGTTAAAGAAAAACACATTGAAGTGTAGTTAGCACGACGGCTAAGTAAGAGAATCCATGGTCACCTAAGATTCAACAAAGGTTTTTAAAACACGTCTCTTGAGACAAAATCATTTCCTTCTCAGGGTCGTTACAGAGTAACCCTTTTCTGAAATAGGGCGATACGAAGGTTCACAGCTTATTTGCTGAATACTTATCAACGATTCGAAATCTAGGCTCATTGGAATGGGTGGGGGGTTACAAGATTAGTACAAATATTATTCACAATATATTGTCCAAAGTGACCCAATCGCTCATGGCATAATTTAAAAGAATTTGGGTCTTTAAAATTCTAAAGTTTATTGCAACAACAA
The DNA here is from genome assembly GCA_002525835.2 of Ipomoea batatas. Classification (NCBI taxonomy): domain Eukaryota; kingdom Viridiplantae; phylum Streptophyta; class Magnoliopsida; order Solanales; family Convolvulaceae; genus Ipomoea; species Ipomoea batatas. The sequence goes on along the minus strand of CM008337.1, from coordinate 16,346,451 downwards.
GAACACTCAAATGTATATATAATTCACTACAAGTGCCATATAAAATAGATAGGGAAAACATACACATAAAACAAAATTGATTAGAGCACTCAACAATATTAGGGAAATTAAATGCCAAATAGGAGAATAGATCGTGAGACCATTTAAGAATTCTAAAATCCATTCTCTCACCTTATGGGAGGTCATTATCATCAAATATTCACAACTCGTTTGCTTTAGGTAAACTGACATGATGTGAGTTACTTTTAACTTCCAAGCACATACCATTTTTGGCAGACTAGCATATATAGCACTAAAGTAGAAGTTTAAGACTTCTTTCATGAGTCATAAATCACCCTAAGATTAATCCCCATATGAGGTCTTCCAGACCTTTATTAGAAAGATATTACAATGACCACGTACATTATCAACTATGGAAACACTCAACAACTTTGAAACTGTATTCCCGCTAAAACTAAGTGTTTGATGTGTTTTTCAAAACTCAAGGACTCTAAAAAGCTTAGCGTTCGATCTTTTTTCATGTACTACTATTAGAGTACAAGTTGACTAGCTAGCCTAGATGACAATGAAGCTCACACTACTTATTTTGATTATGTAACGTATTACTACTGAAATACAAGACGACTAGTCTAGAAGGCTAATAAAGTCATTTATTAATTTTCCATTTGTAATTTTCTGCTTACAAAGTGTGAAATAATATTGTATGTACTAATCATATTTAGAGACGAATTACAAATCCTAAAATATCAAATGTAGTCAATAGAAAAATTATGACAATTTATTGATTACAACAATCCTTCGGGGATTGATATAGGATTTGGAAATCGTATTGGTTCAAGTATTCATTATCAACATTTGGTCTAAGAGGAGACATTGGAAAATTAAGGCTCTTAACTTACCTTCTGGGCAAATATATATTCAAAAAGTAAAAATTGTAATTTATGCCCCTCCATAATATGCTAATTATCAATGTCACTCCTGAATTATTAGTGGTGCAAATATTGCCCCTCAAATTTTAAAAACGGTACATATATTGCCCCTCCATGGTGTAAATATTGCCCCTCATGTCGGTACGGGAGAGGCAATATATGTACCGGTTTTAAAAATTGAGGGGCAACATTTACACCATTAATAATTCAAGGGTGACATTGATAATTGGCATATTATGGATGTGCAAAAATTACAATTTTCCCATTCAAAAATTGAGACTTATAACTTTTAAACTCTAATATATGAAATAAATTTTAATGTCCAAGACTCATGTGAAATAATTTCTATAATAAAACTAGCACCATAAATAGATTTTTGGACATAATAATCATTGACTAATGAATTGGTATCAAGTCAATTCCACATTAAAGTCATATCAATTATCATAGTGTTGCTATCATATATTTAATGTTATGAATTTGTCTTCTAGACAAAGATATACTTCGAATTCAACCTGCAGCTTCATTTATAAGGTGTGAAATTATTGGCATGGTTTTCGTCTTCTAGGCAAAGCTATATTCAATATTCAGACTAATGTGCCACTTAAAACATATAGCGTGATATAGATTTCAACATTTAGTCTTATATTATCTAATCGTTATTGCAAGAGCATTTTAAGGTTTAGCAACAACATGTGCAACCTAATAGGACCATGTCACTATTTTGCGGTATGAAAACCATTAGCATATCAAGCCCTTAACAACAGTTTTAGAAGCTCGGGTTATAACTATTAGGTAATTTATTTATGGGATATAACGTTTACGACCTATAGAATATAATTGTTACCATCAAGAGTAAACTAACAAATTCTATTTTATGATGGTTCATATAGACACAAAACAAACACTACAAGAAATTTCACATTTAGAAAACTATCGATTTTGGTCACTATATCCTCCATCACTATTGTAGTAGTGACAACTTTTGAAAGGTTGTCACAATTAATTAGACTTTTGTGACAATGTTTACATACACTAAAAGTAGCATTTTAGTGATACCAATAGTGGTCACAATAAATGTACAATTTATGATCTAATATGTTATTACAAAAAATTGATTTAATGACAACTAAAATCGTTGCAATTAATTATTTTATTGTGACAACATTTTAGTCACAATAATTGTACTTATTTGTGATAATTGTTCTTAACGCAAAAATGATTATCAGTGACCTAAAAATAGATACAAATAATTACTTTGTTGTGACAACAAACATAATAGCAAATATTGTATTTAATATCGTTTCTCCTTAATATTTTGGACAAGTACCCAAAACACCTATAATACTTTAATTTAAAAAAAAAACATTTTTTCATTAGAAGCCTCCGGCTTCATTATTTAAAGAAGCCGGAGGCTTCTATATATTTTCCTGTCCGTCCGAATTGGATGGGCAGTATATATAGTATAATGTATATAAGGGGGCGTTGAGCTCCCTCATTAAAAGGGAGCTCAACGCCCACTTCTTAATATACTTTTACGACGTGGGTTCAAATTTGATCCCACATCACTTTTTAAATTTTATTATTATTATTATTATTATTATTATTATTATTATTATTATTATTATTATTATTAGAACCTTGATGATGATGTAGGAGATGAAATTTTGTAGACTAAATTTTTGTTACTTAATCAAACAAACTAAATTATACTTTAGCTAATTCGATTAATTATTGGTCTATAACAAAATTTTATTATATATAATTTATTTTATATTATATATTTGATACAATCATATTTTAAAAATCGGGCTACATTAGTTGGCTCACTGCTGGAAATTAGTGTTTTTCCGACCTCATTTCCAACCACCCAAAAAATTGGTCGCAAAAGTGACAATTTTTTCATTTTTTCGGAAAGTGGTCGGAATCTACGACCACATTTTACATAGCGGTCGGAAAAATTTTTTCGACAATTTAATTTTTTGAAAATGATTTTTTCCGACCACCAAGGTGGTCGGAAATACCGACCACTCTTGGAAAGTGGTTGGAAGTTCCGACCACCAAGTCAAGCTGGTCGGAAATCTCTCTCTTTTTTTTTTTTTTTTCTTTTTTGTTGTTGTTGTTGTTGTTGTTGTTGTTGTTTTTGTGATTCATTGGTATGAAGGTCACATGATTGATATTTTTATCATTCATTGGTATGAATGCCACCAATAGAAAACAACGCATAGAGTACAGTTTACTAGTAATTGCTGACATGTTGTAATGTTCAATCAGTATTGAACAGTTCAATATAAACAAACAAATTAGTATAGCGTAGCAACCATTTCACCATTATTGCTATGAAAAATAAGACAGTGTCGCCCTTTCTAAATAGATACATGAAATCATTTTCGAACTTCAACCCCTTAAAGCCTTTATTCTTGTTAGAACTCTACAGTCATAGTTCTATTTAGCTTCATAATCATAAACAATGTACTGTATATCATCGTGTATTGTGCTGCATATTGTTTTTATCACATATTACAAACATTTATTTGGTATCAATAGTCTAGGTTTTCTCATGGCGTCCATTCATAATGGCTTTGCCGTTGTTTCGTTTGAGCGGACCATCTCTAACGTTGTTACGATGTCTCCTACGCTAGTGGCCACGCTCTTTCAAAGATACACTACTTTGTTTCTATCAATGTCCATTCCTAATGAAATGGAAATGTAATTTACTAACAACCATTATATATATATATATATAACCACAATTCTCAACCCTACCCCCTTTGCTTAGCTACCCTCGATCATTTTCGCAGCTCCTTACCTCTTATCCTCATCTCCTCAATTGACTAAGCGTAATTTAAATACACAACGCTTCTATATATGACAACTCTTTTGAAAGTCCGTTATCGTTGAGTGTTCTTTTTAACAACACTGATTTGCTTTATCCATTGTCGTTGTTGTGTTGTCTTTAAACGAACATTTCTGCGATAATGCTTTTATAAATTTGTTGTCTATGTACGTTTTTTCTAATAGACACAACTTTAAAGATAATATTTTAGAAAACTATTATTATATTTTAAAATTAAGAGAGTCTGCGTTCTTAATGTACAAATAATTGGCTATTGTCGTTAATTAGGGTAGTCATCCGATTCATTTGATTAATTTTGAATCAAATTTAGAGATGAAGACACCATATTGATAGAAAAACAAGCAATCCCTAGGAATGACATTCGTAGTAACAACTAATTAATCGTCACAATTATCATAAATTAGTGTCAAAACTTAAAATCAACATCACAATTTAGAAATTTTGTTACAGAATTATAGAGCGTCACAAATATTTGTAACAATTTCATCACAAAAAATGACAATATTAGTGACAATAGTATTTTTTTCTCACAATTGTTTCTCATTTATAATGGTACTAACCAATTGTATTTTTATTAACAACATAAGTTGTCACAAATATTATAAACAAGAGTGACCAACAACTATTTGTCACAAAAAGTATTAAAATTTGTGTCCACATTATATTTTGTCATAACTACATTTGTTTCCGCCATAATTATAATGCTGCCAAAATGCACATGCATTTAGTGACAACAAATAGTGACAACGTATGTTACGACACTATTATTCTAGTAATAAACGTATTCTAGCTAGCTGGCTTATCTGACTTTCCAAGTGTTGAATTCTTGTTCCTGTTTTTTGTTGAAATTGTTGTGTGTTAGTTGCAAGTGATTTAGCAATATCTTCTAATGACATACCTAAATTATAAGATGGTTGTTGTGAAGATGAAGGTTGTTGCTGAATGGGTTGTCTAGGCTGAAACTGTGGAAATTGGGGACGTGGCTTGTAGTTGAAATTTGGATGATCTCTCCATCCTGGATTATATGCATTTGAATATGGATCATAATTTCATTGTGGTTGGCCTGAAAAGCCTCCAATTGCATTAGCTTGCTCACAATAATCATATTGAAGTGTCAGACACATGTCTGTTTGGTGTCCAATGGCGGCACATATCCAACAAGCTTTTACCTGATGCGTACCTCCTAGAGTTAACTGTTGAACAAGAGTAGTTAAGTGAGATACTTTATTCTCAAGGAAAGAAATGTTTACCTCATTCATTCTTCTAGAATGTGTGTCCTGTCTACATCCAAATTATTGTGAATTGGCAGCCATTATAGATATCAAATCTCTAGCTTCACGAGGAGTTTTGTTCACTATAGCACCTCTACTAGCTGCATCGATCATCTTTTTTTCCATTGGAAGAAATCCCTCATAAAAGTATTGAATGAGGAACTGTTCAGAAACTCCATGTTGAGGGCAAACTGCACACAGTTGCTTGAAGCATTCCTAGTACTTGTGGAGTCTCTGTGTCTCTTTGCTTTATGCCACATATTTCCCTTCTAATGCTGACAGCTCGTGATGCTGGGGAAACATTTTCAAGAAATAATCTTACCATTTCATCCCATGTGTTTATTGAGCCTGAAGAAAGGTAAAATAACCAATCCTTTGCTCTATCGGCTAATGAGAATGGGAAAGCACGTAGTTTGATTTGATCTTCCGTCACTCTTTGCGGTTTGAAGCTCGAACACACCACGTGGAACTCCTTTAGGTGCTTATGTGGATTTTCATTTTCAAGACCACGAAATGTTGGGAGTAGTTGAATCAAACTTGACCTTAATTCAAAACCAACCTCTAAGGTAGGATGTTGAATACAGACAGGTTGTTGATTCAGATTCGGTGCAGAAAGCTCCCTTAAAGTTCTTTGTTCTTCAGCTATTGCGTGCTCTATTTTGGAATTGTAACAAGAGGCAGTTGATTCAGTTGTGGTAGTTGATTGAAGAGATGTTGAAGAAAGTACTTTACTTTTACGCAATTTAGTCTCCTTCCTCAACTTCTTTGCAGTCTTCTCAATCTAATGATTGTATCGCAATTGACTCGTACGAGAAGAACGTGACATAAAAATAAATCTATTTGACACCAATCCCCGGCAACGGTGCCACAAATTTGATGGGTGGCGAAACCAAAAAATAATAAATACTTACTCTTATGAATTGTAATAGCGATGAGTAAGGTCGTACCCACAGAGATTGGTTTGACTTATATTTAGCAAAAGATTTAATAAATAATGAGATGGGAACAGAAACTTAAATAGCAACAATAAAATGGAAAATAATATCAAATATAAAAAAAAATCAAATAAATGTCAATGGCAACTAGTATCTAACCCAGGGCATAATATCAGTTCAATTCTAACAAGACAGATCAGATATTGATATGCAAACCAAACTAACTTAACTCTTTACTATATTGGTTATGGTTATTAACAAGCTCTAACAACCTTTTTTCCTTACTTTTTCAATAATCAAAACAAGCTCTTTAATTACTTCCCTAGCTAATAAACAATCCTAAACAAGCTCTTAGGATTTAATTTACTAACAGCATTAGAAGAATTAGAAAGACTACCAATCCTAGCCAACAAACTCACAAGCTCGGTTCATTTAAGCTAGACTATATATCTTCATAACACAAACTGAAAATCAATATATAATCAAATTGTCCTATTTGCTACCAACATCAGAACACTTAAACAATAACGGATTCAAGGTTCTAACTAGCAATTTAATAACTTGACAATTGAACAATGGTCCCTTTTGCAAAAATTAACCAAGAAATAATTCATATAAATATAACATAAGATATATAGATAATAAAGTGCAAAGAATAATTTATGTTAAATAAATCTCACTGGTCTTGTAGAATCAAACTTCAATAATCCTTGAATTGAAAAAATAAGAACTCATCAGGACATCGTAGGGAGCGTTTACAAAATAAATGAAATTCTTTTTGTAAAAACTGATGTTCTCTAAAAAGAAAAACCATCCATATTTATATTAAAGTTGCAGCCCGAAGATGCTTGCAGTTTGTGGTAGTCCTTCGTCGCAGGAGTACATAGCTGAAATCGCGGAAGCCGTGTGAATCGCACATCGCAGACTTGTAGACGGCGTCTTCGCAATTTGTCATTCGTCGCGGAATCCTCGTAGAAGAAGTCGTTGATTGATGCTGTATGTAATCTACGTACATAACAAAAGAAAATAAATGATAAAGTAATTAAGTTTTGGCGACTGCTGAAATAACAAAACAACTAAATTAACTAGGTTAGGTTAAATTAAACAATTTAATATAAAAGGAAAAGGATTAGTCCAAAAATATTTATTTGGCATAATTATTAACATAATTATTATATTAGTGTAAAACCATAAAATAAAGTTTAAAATAAATATAATGTAAAATAAATAAAACTAATTTATTATAAAAATTAATCTAAATTAAATATAAAAATAGTGCTTATCACACACTAACGGGATGTGTAAGCGGGGTTAAATGGTGTAGTAAAACGAGTCAAGGCCGCTTCTGATCCCTACTCGTCCTAGTTAAGGCTTGGATTGGGCAGGGTGCCGTTCTCATCATCTTCTCGTCCTTTACCCTCATCATCTTCTCTTTTCTTCTTATCAACCTCCTCTGCTTTTGCAAAGCGTTTTGCCGTTCTCATCAAATCTTTGTAGAAATGAGGATGATGAGTGTTCAACTGCTTGTAGAAATATCCTAATCTAAGGGCCTAGATGAACACCAGGATTGCTGCCTTGGAGTCAAAGTCGTACACATTATTAACCTTCTTTTTTCCATCTGTTAACACAATCTCTTAGACTTTTCCCACTATACTGTCATACTGTGCAAAGGTGAGAGAATGTTTCCTACGTTAGATGTTGTCGAAGAAGTAGCTTAAGAAGTTTCTTGATAGTTTAAAAAAATTCTAGATGGATTAGTTAGGGATTGTGGTGAACCAGTCCTGGGCTCCCCCATCCAAGGTGGACAAGAATGCCTTGCTCATGATGGCGTCGCCAGCCCCAATCATCTCTGTAGTTGCCTTATATCTTGTCCCATGGACGTGTATATCGAAGGTCCCGGTGTAGGCTTTGATGGCTAGAAGCTTGAAATCTTAGTGAAGGGGCATGCCCATTATACTCGGCGTAAATAGAGCAACCATCCTTACCTTAGGCTTCCTCACTCCCACCTTCTGCTCCAACTCCTCTATCTTCTGTTGCAGTCGTTCTACCATCTCTTCATGCGGGTTCTATGCACCATGGACCGATGTGGGGCCGACCCTCTGAATTCGCCTACCCTTTTTGTTCGCGGTTATCGCTTTGTTTATACCCTAGCCCCATCCTAGTGTGGACCTTTGGTCGAAACCCCTCGACTCCCAATTGTGGTCCTAACCTCTATCGCGCGAACATTCTTCCACCCAACCGCTCCAGATACACCTAGAGGCGACTAGCCGCTACCCCATTGTGTCGTTCCCTTGACCGCCTTCCTCCCATGTCTCCCTTGTCTTAGGGTAATGTTGAGATCTAGGGTGGCCTCTAGTTGCATGGGTTGCACCTTGTAGTTGTGTTTTCTCCCTCTGTGGGGACTCCTCCTCCACTTCTTGTTTTGGTGATGGGGGCATTTGACCTTGCATCCCTCCCACCAATTAAGTTAGTGCTGCCATCGTTGCCTGTTGTATAGTATGGGCAATTGATTAGAAGGCCACTGGCGGGACCGGTGCCTTGAAGCCTCCACCGCGCTTGCGGTTGAGCTGGTCCTAGATGTCACACGAGTTTGTTGGCCGGGCATCCATGTTGGTGTTGCCATTCCAGTCTAGGTTGTGATAACCATTGAAATTGTTTGATCCTAATCATGCTATACTCTTCTTTGTGCAATAAAAATGGTAAAGTTTCTCTTTTAGATGCTTGAGAGTTTGATCTTAGGCTCTCAACGAAAGCAGCACTAACGGTAAATAAGGTTACCGGAGTATATTAGGAAAGAAGTAATAAGCAAAGTTATAATGCTATGCGTTATGATGAGTACAAGAATCAAAGTATATCCCCATCTATCACAGGGTTTGCTATTTATATTATTGGTGAATTGACTCATTTATTTAGTGTAACAGACTCCTAGTAATGGTAAGGTTACATTAAATGCTGCATAAAGTAGGGTCTGGTATTGCGTGATGGATCTTAGCATTGCATTATCCTTCCCAGTGGGTCACCCATCCTATGACTACTGCAGTCCTTATCCTTTGCACACACTAATCTCCCTCTCAGGACTAAAGTTGGCCCAACCTATGCCACATCGCATTTTGGACTGGACTCGGCTTTCACCTCACCATTGATTTGAACACGTGACCTCGAATATGATACCAATTGATGGATCTCAATCAATGTTAAAAAAATCAAGACAACTGTCGTTTAAACTAGCCAAGACACCTCACTCCCCAGCATCATTGCGCAACGGCTCCTCAGCTCCTCAGCATTGATGCCCAACAGCTCCTCAGCTCCTCAACATTGATACCCAACAGTCCAGCTCCTCAGCATTAACGCTCAACGGCTCCTTGGCATTAACGCTCCATTACTGAGTTGAGGAAGATAAAAAAGGCTCACAAACGCAAAGTAGGGACACAACACTTGAACTTAGACAAAAACAGATGATGAACTCATTTGTACTCTGACACACTATTGTACTCTTACATTGAGCTTCATAATACAAAATATACCGGTAACACATTATTACCGTCATTGGTGCTTTCATTGAGAGCCGAGATCCGATCTCAGGAAAACTTCACAAAATCACAAACCACTCAGTTCATCTCATCCTGATCAATGCCACAATCTGGATCCAACAGCTCACATACTCTTCGTCAGGTGAACGAGGGTCACCTCTCTGGTGATCTTCGCGAGCAGCTCAACAGTAACCGCGGGGGTAACCTTCGTAGCCAACTCAACAACAATCACCACAAAGAAGATGACCTTCGTAGCCAACTCAACAACAACCACGGTGGTGGCCGCACTCTCCTCCTAGCGACTGCTGTTCCCGCCTAGGCTGTGGACTTTCAGGCAACAGCGCTGGTCATCCAACAGGCGGCAACGACAATGGCCCAACTTGTCGCAGGAATGCAAGGTCAGACTCTACCGCCACCGCCTCCTCTGGAGGAGGAAGTGCAATCTCCAAGACAAGACAGAACTCAAGGATAGGACGGCGGTTGATAAACACCAAGAATAGCGCTTATAAGGGGTCTTTATTAGATTAAAAACGCATTGTTTTGACATCCAATTACAACAATTGCGTGCATTTCAGCTGAAATGCGATAAATGTCTTCTAACAACATTCCCAGAAAGAGTTCTGAAGTATTTCACAGATTGGAGAGGGATTTGAAGTTAAATAGAGCAAAAAACGAACAAGCACTAGTACAAAATGGATTAAAAATATAGGACAATTTGCGTCCGGAGTTGAAACTCCGGACGCGTAAAGTGACGCGGTGACATTTTTGTAATTAAAATGTCCAGTATTTAATTATATTTTCTTTTTTTTTTTAAATATGGACCAGCTGCGTCCGAAGTACCCACTTCGGACGCAGCTGGTCCGTAGCGTTACAGCAGCTGCGTCCGAAGAGGGATCTTCGGACGCAGCTGCTTATTTAATTTTTTTTTTAATATTTTTTTAATTAAAATGTTTAGATCTGATCTCAATCTCACCATCGCCGCTCCACGCCCAAGTCCAAACACCATCTGCGAGCTACCATTGCATAATCCATCGCCCATTTTGATCTCCACTATGAGCACCACCACCGTCCGCCTCCACCAACTTCCACCTCCACTGCAGCCACCATCTATTTCCGCCTCCACCGCAGCCACCAGATCTGTGCAGCCGCCACCACCGCAGCCACCAGATCTGCGCAGCCACCACCATCCGTCATTTCCGCCTCCACTGCAAACACCACTGTCCGTTATTTCCGCCTCCATTGCGCAGGTTACGTTTTTATTAATGTTTTTTGGTTTATAATTTTTTAAAAAGAATTTTGGTTAATAATATATTAATGTTTTATAATTATATTGATAAATATGATGTTTTATGATTTTAGAATTTTTTTTTCTTTTGGATGCTACCTTACATTAATTTCCATTTGGATGCTACCTTACATAAATTTCACATATGCCTCTTCTTTCTTTTGAAAGACAGATCAGAGCTTCACAGATTGTAAACTCAGTACTTTGCACTTTTGCAGTTTGAGTGTTTGTTTCTTTTTTTTTTAATTGTTATTACTGTTAAATCATATTTTCATTTGGTAGGATAGTCTGGTTTCTGGAAATAGGTACAGAGCCAGTTTGCTGTTAGTCCTTAATTATACTTGAAATAATACTTGAAATAAACTGTCTTGATGAATCTCAAATTCCTGATTTCCTAACTACAAAGTGGCTCTGCATCATTGCTGCATTCATGTCTTTCACATATTCATCAATTGGATCAGGACTTAACTTAGCAAAAGTAATAGGTAGGTAATGTGCACACATATTTATAAGTAATGACAATTTCTATATTCCAATGGTTCTCATGAGATATTCAGATGCCACCCACTTGTAGCCCAACTCTTAGAAGAAAATAAAAAGTAATTCTTAATCTTTCTGAACTAGTAGTCATCCTTGCTGTCTAATGAGTAGTTTGTTTCCACCTCATAAAAGTTTTGATTTGACAATCTTGCTGTCTTTCATTCCTTTTCCTTTTGGACCATTATTTTCAGTGCATTTGATATTATTCTCTTCAACTCAATGCAGAAACGGTAGAGCTTGTGGTTGCAAGAAATGTCAAGATTCTTTCTGCATGAAAACATATGTTGCCCAAAAAAGGATAGATCTTTTTCAGCACTCCTTTTTCTATTTCAATAATACTAAAATGTTTATTTTACTCTCCAGCTCTCCTACTCTTGACACAACTGTACAGTCAAATTATCCTTTGAATGAGGAAGTTATGGGGCTTATTTCTTAAACACGTGAAGTGCTTTTGAATCTAAATGATAGATATTGAATATGCCTTTTGTTGTTAGCTCAACTGAACAAAAACAAGAACATGGATTATTAATTGGTAGTGGTCAGAAACTTATGAAGATGTGAAGAGGATACTGTTGAGTGTTTGATAGTCACAAATGAATTACCATATTCTTGTTACTACTTACTAAGTTTTACTATGGCCTCATACTTAATTTCTGGATGGGCTGACTTTGGTTGTTTGAAACTAATCTGTTCAAGTTATTGTAATATGATTAAATAATACTTGAATGAAGTATAAGTGTATAACCAAATTGTTTTTTTTCTGCAGGGAAACTTGTGCAACCTGGTGGTATGTTTTATATATGCTAATGCTTGTACTTCTATAATCAACTTCATGCACTTAAGTTACTAATATTTTTATTTTATTCATGTCATTCTAAATATCTTTACTTCCCCACTTTTTCCTATTAAATCCAGTGCAAGTAATAAGTAATTTATATTGAAAAGGTGACTATATATAAATTTGTGTTTCCTGAAAGCTAAATTAATCCTTTTGGTTATTCATGCTATGCTAATGAGATCCTATTGTCCCTAATGTTATGTCTTGCAAGATTGAAATCCTTTTGTTGACTAATGCATGTTTTAAATGTTGTAATTGAACTCATCAATTTTACATTTGATGAAAAAGTTAGAGTAGCTGCAATATCAGGTAAGCTTTGTTGTTTCCTAAGTCCTAATCACAGATTATGAGATTTATATAAGGTCTAATCATTCTGTGTTCAAACTCTGTAGTTATATAAGGGCTCCCTAATCATTCTATGTTTAAACACTGTATTGGTATTGTAGTAATGCCATTGCTGTTGCGATCAGCTGCTAATGCTGTGGAAAACGAGCTTCCTATTCCAGAATTTTTAGATTCTCCAATCATTGGTTTAGCTGAGATGAAAATCCCAGCTTTGGGGGAAGCCTTAGAGGTAAGCTTGCTTCTGAAACTGAAATTTATTAATAGACATGAAAGTGGTTTTGTTCTTTTAAAGTATACATGAAATTGCTTCTCATAGGCACCAACCATAAAAGTTCAAGTGCAAGCATGTGGCATTGAATGAAACCATGCAGGTAAGTTCTTTCTCCTTCATTTTAAACACTAATTAATTAAAGTTCTTGCTGGATAAGACAACCTAGTTTGGCTGGGCTAATAAGCTAATTTATAGATGTGTCGATTGAAAAGTTATATTCTAGCCATTTAACCTATCGATGCAAGGGGGATGATGACCTGCCACAACCCAACAATGCCTACTTGTTTGACATAAACCATCTAGTAACAGAGATGGGGATAGATATGTGGAATTTTTCTGGTTGGAGATCATCTAAAGCAATTGCTGAAGTCTTGCTGCTCTGGTTGCGGAATGTCAATTCCATGGCATTGGTGACTAGTTCCATGGCATTGGTGGCTATAAAATCCTTGATAACTCTGTTCTCTATGTTTGATGATAAAGTAAGTTCCCATCCTCTTGAATTTTTTTCAGATTATCTCACTCATTAATTATTTATCTTCAATGAGAGAGAAAAGTGAATAAACAAATCAGTTTGCCATGACTTATAATTTTTACCGACTTCTGCAGTCTCGTCAGTTTTATATGGCAGTTTCTGGATCTAAAAGAAAGGCTAAGAGCTTCAAAGATGATGAGTACTTCAATTCATACTATGTGAATCTGTAATTTTTTTTCTTTAGATATTTATTTATTTGATTTTTTGAATGATTTTTTAATTATTCATTGAGGTTTTTGTGCATTTTTGAAATCTCTCTTACCGCATTATATTTAATTTCTCCTATGCTGGTTTCTATGGGAAGGAAGCTGGCATCTATTCAATCAGTATGTCTTTATTTGTAATGATTTTGTTATTATTGGACTTAGGTTTTAATCTATTAACTTCCTTGTAGTATTATTGTTGTATGATTAGCCTTTACCTGGCCGTGAATCTTTTTTGCATTGGTTTTCAATTTTTTTGGCATTTACTTGTGTTATAATTAAATGTGAAAATTTGTGTGCATTAGTATGTCCTTATGATTTTAGGACATAAATACTAATGAAAGTAAGTATTTTATCCTAAGTGGAATTTTGAGATTGGCTAATATTTACTTTGATATTTTGTATGATTTTCGAATTATTCGTTGAGGTTTTGTGAATTTTTAGGTGTTCATTTAATGTGTTGACAGTGTTGAGGTTGCTGGAATGTACAGGAAAAAATTAATTTTTTTAAAAAATAAAAATGACTACCTGCGTTCGGAGCAGGGCAGTTCCGGACGCAGATAGTATAAATTTTTCTTTAAAAATATACTATCTGCGTCTGGTGCGGCTCAGCTCCAGACGCAGATGGTCCATTAAAAAAAAATAAAAAAGACCATTTGCGTCCGGACTTCCTAGTTCCGGACGCAGCTAGCTACTAGCTGCGTCCGGGGCAACTCCAGACACAGATAGTCCATGGCAACTGCGTCTCCGGCATATGCGTCTGGAGTACTCCGGACGGACGCAGATAGTCCAAAACTCCGGACGCAGATGCCTGTTTCTGTACTAGTGAAGCCGACATGCAGTAGCTCCCCACGCAGCCTCACATGCGTGTGGTTGGGCGTGGAATTATTCCAGAGAGCCACCACGCCACTCACACGCGTGTGAGCAAGCGTGGTCGGGCCAAAGGCTATTTTGGGAAATTTGTTCCTTTTCTTTGTCACCTATATAAATCTCTTTTGCCCTAAAACTAGGTGAGGAGAAAAGAAAGATCAGAAAAATTAATAGAATAGGATAGATAGATCTAGAGGGTTTTCTCCCCTCTTGGGGGAAAAGTCCTTCATAGTTTATAATAGATCAAGGGCAAGAAGAATATTGGGATTCAAGATCAAGGTTTTAAGATCCCCTTTTTCAAGGGGTGGTAACCATTCTCCTCAATTTCTAATTCAATACTTGTTTCTTTGTATTTCCTTTTCCTTTTCTTGTTTCTTAGTATGCTAGAATAGATTAGATAGGGGATTGGTGGCCCCATGGTAGATCTATGTGGATGTTTAATATTATTGATTTGATTTGTGAATTGCTTGCTTGTTGGTTGTTGAACTTGTGTGGATGATGTTCTTTAAGCTTTGTGCCTTTTGTGGCCACATTAGTTCGCAAAACCAAAGGAAGTGAGTGTGTGCGCAATAGCGGCCACCCACGAGTCTCACTCACCCACATCTCCGCTCTTAGTCCGAAAGGACAAGATCCGAGAGGAGTGGTAGACAAAGTGTTCGATGAAATGCCCCAACCGAATGAGGATGTGGGAGTCTAAAGTGTGACGCCACTTGGTAGTGTGCCATGATCTCCCTAGTCTATTCCACGACTTGCACTCGCAAAACCAACCAAAGATAAACCACATGGAAAAGCCTAAAGCCCCAATCTCCCGGCTACTTTACTTTTCTTTATTTCACACAACTACTATCAACATTACCCTCTTACCAATGATTCCAACCTTTAGCACTCCCATAACTCTTTTCCTTCAACCTCTTAGATGCCAACACATCAATTCGATTCCCATTCGTCATACTTGAGAGACACGACACTCGGGGAGTCTTGACTCTTCGTTTTACTGCCTTCACATACCCACTCCACATTCACCCTCACCACTATACACACAACATCAAAATGGCGCCGTTGCCGGGGATGGCAAACGGTTTCGAATAGTGTTGACATCTTAGAAGTAGAATTTTAAGAGTTCTTGAATTGCTTTCTTTTTGTTTATTTTATTTTGTTTACTTACTTTTGTTCCTTGTTTGAGAAGTGAGCTTAAATTGCCCTGTTTATCTTGTGCTCACTTGCAACTACTTTTAGTTGCAAATATTTGTTGTTGGCTAAGCTTTTGTGCATGAAATTCTTGTTGCAATACATTTGTAAGCTTGCCAATAAGTGCTAATATGAATCCCCATGATTACCCACATCATGGAGGACAATCCTATAGAAATCCTCCAATCCAACCATATCACTATTACCTCCATTCCACCTATACTTTACCTTTCACCAACATACCACTACCCACATCCATATCATTACCCAATTCCACCAACATATCAATTACCACCTCCATATCCTTATCCATTTCATACACCCAACCATCACCCATACCCATTTGAAACACCACCTCCACCTTTCCAAGAAAATTACCCTTCACAATCACCCAATTTCCAAGAAATTGACTCATTAAGCTCCAAAGAAATATCCCAAAACATAGAGAATAAGCTTGTGCAAATAATGAAACAACTTGACCCAATCTATACTCACGAGTCAAATTCTCACCCAAACACCTACTACCCACATCCATCACAAATTCACCAAGAAAACAATACTACCCATTCCTTTGAAACACTACCCTCTTTCCCATATAATACCCGTACAAATCCTCGCGATTATATCCCGCCGGCCACCGAAGAAATTGAAGTCCTAAAAAGCAAAAATTGATGCATTCACAAGGATGGCCAAGGAGGATACGGCTAAACTAAAAGCCGAAATCAAGAGCGAATTGAAAGACTATCTCGCTACTCTCCGGGAGGAAGGACTTCCATTAGAAGAAGTTGAAACGAAGATGTTATCTATGATGGAGGAGCTCATGAAAATGACTAAGTCCCGCGCTAACTCCACTATCATAGATGACGTCCCCACTTTGGAATTCCATCCAAGGATTATACAAGAGGTCGAAAACGTGCAAAAAGCTAGGGAAGAGAATGTTGAAGAGAAAATGGATTGTTATGCCCCGGTGCTTGAAGAAGTTCGGATTTTCGAATTGGAAAATCAAGAGGAAGTAGAGATGGAAAGTGAGGATGATGATATTGAGCTAGTGTGGGAAGATGAAGAGCCAAAATACGGTAAAATTTCTAACCTTTCTTGTGCTAATTTTCTTGACAATCCTTGTGCTATTATTGCAAACACCTCTAATGCTTGTGTGGATGACTCCCTTTGCATTAATATTTCCATTACATGTGATTATGATTGCTTTAAATTTCGGGAGGATGATTCCATGAAAAATTTTGATATATTGATTAATGATTGTAAGGATTCTCTTTTGTTTAAATGAGTATGATTGCTTTAACTTTTTAGAAGATGAATCCTTTGTCTTGGGTGAGAGGGAGTTGGTGAGTGAAAGGGATGATGCTTCATTCTATTCGTGTGAGAGTGTGAGTGATTTTTCTAACCCAATAGAGTGGAGTGATGAAGAAAAGGAATGTGAGGAAGAGATAGTGGGAAATGATAGGTCTTTCACGTTTGATCTTATGAAAAGAGTTGAGTGGAGAGAGTTGACTACACTCGAGATTGAGGAAAAGAGTGAGGAGGTATGGTTTGAAACGAACGAGAAAATCTTTAGGGGGAAAACAGAGGAAAAAGGAAAGGAAGTAGACACCATCCTAGAAGAGTTAAGGAGGGTGTTTAATGTTCACATTCATCCAACCTTGCATGTTGTTCTTCCTTTATTCTTGTGGGTATTCAAGGATGTTTCCCATCTTGGGACATTCCTTGAAGCTAAGGTTCACAGGACGCTTGGTCGAGTCCCGAAATCTGTGTGCCTTGAAGGATAGGCCACATTACGTCTGGCCAGGAGACGTAAAACCATGGCGCACTTGGGAGGCAGTCCCAATGTTATCTTACTTTTTCTAAAAAGTTTTTCTTATTTTCTATAGTATGTTTTACTTAGTTTTATTTCAATAATGTTTCTATAACCTCGGTTGAGCTAACAAGTACAGATGAAACACCCGAGAGTTATAAGTTGCCTGCAATCAATCGACAAACATCATCACTAGCAAAGGAAGGAAGGGAAACAAGGTAAGCTTTCGCACAGCACGCCTTCCACGCCAACACCACGCGTGTGGCTAGGCGTGGAAAATTTCCAGAGAGTCACCACGCCGCTCACATGCGTGTGAGCAGGCGTGGGAATAAACCAGAGAGCTCCCACGCCTACCACCACGCGTGGTAGTGTGCGTGGACGGGCACCAGACTTTTCGAAGTGGTTTAAAACCCTTTCCTTGCTTCATTTCTTCCCCACCACGAGCAAGTACTCTCCCAAGCTGAAAATATACACTTTCTAAGCATCTCTTTCCAAGTCTCTCAACCTTTCTCAAAGATTCTAAGTCATTTCTAAGGTATGAACATACTCTTCTTTGATATTTACTTGTTTAATGAAGAACTTGTTCTATTTTTGAAGAATATCTCCAGGGTTTTTCTTGTATGATATTTTTCTTGAGATATATAGTTATGAGATGACTTGATAGACTTGTATTGAGCCTACATTGCTTCTATTGACTAGAAATTTCATGTTTTAACATCTCTTTGTGACTAGATCTTGAAATTGTTTGATTTGGGTATTCTATTGTCATGATGAGATCTTTGTTGATATAGTGAGCATGGTGGGTAAAGTTTGTAACTTTCCTACTCTATAGGCACTACATTGTTAAATTCTACTAGTTAGTTGGTCCAATTTTAACTTTCATGTTGCTTCCATTTTTCAACCTTGAGCTAGTCTAGAGGTAGAAGATGAAGTTGACCATATGTTGACATTTTGTCTATGAAATGAGTATGGAATGGTATGAGCTAGTTATTGCATGTATAGGATAGAATTGTTGATAGATATCAAAATGATATTTGCATGCAATGAATTCTTATGATCTTTTCTTTAGATATGAGCAACATTGTTCATCATCAATATTTAAGATTGGCAAGTGTTTTTCCTTGTGTTGTTTTGATTATC
>CM008337.1:16247354-16266774 GCA_002525835.2 Ipomoea batatas | reverse complement strand
AGTGCACCTAATGTTATAATTAGGTGCACCTATGTGCATGAATGTTAACAAGGTAAATTAGTTGTATTTGTAAGTGAAAATATGTGCACTTGTAATTGAAACTAGGTGCACTTATAACACAATTACTTGTACCAAAGTTCGAGTTACTTACGAAAATGTCACCGCGTCGTTTTTTTTTTTTTAAATTACATCCGATTCGTTGATCTGGACACGTGGATGACTGCGAAGCATCTCATTTCTTTCCTGGGCGATGGTTCGCACCTGAGCGTGCCCCTATACCCTCACAAGTGCACTGGTTTTTTTTTTTTAATAAATAGTTAGCTGCCTAGGCGCTTGGCATTACTCTATCACCCGACTAGTGCCTAACACCTACTGCAACCATGAGTTTGTATATTATATGTTCAACGCACCCTGACGTGTGCCACCACATACAACACAAGGGTTCAAAGCCACACATTTCGCATTGACACCTTTTGCGTGAGTTAGGTTTTTACTCTATTACTAAATTGAAAGATATGTTCTATTTTAACTCAAAGATTGATAATTAAACTACACATTTATATTTGATATATTATTCCATCAACATTGATGAACAAGAAGTGAATTTTTTTTAAATATTATTATTATTATTATTATCAAATATCAACTAATTTTAGAAACAAATAAAGTCAAATGCGTTTTGATAAGAACTTAAGAAGTAATGCACTGAATTTGAACTTTCCGTTACGTAGTGAGTTGAAAAGTGAAACTGTTACTTTACTAAGCTAACTGTTAAACTACCTTTTATTGCAAAATTTAGTGTAATTATTAATGCGTAAATAATTATCCTTTCACAATCATAGATAGATATACCAACCAACCTAACTGTTGACGTGTCAAGATCCATTCAAATAGTAATTTAATTTAGTTTAATATAATATAATATAATATAATTTTGTCCTTTTGAACCATTAGTTCTCCACAATCTTTCATAACAAAGTTTTTTTTGTTTTAATTTTATTTTATTTTTATTTTAAAAGTAACTGAATACTTGTTGTTTGCCAAAGGCCTTGTGGTCAAGCGGCATGAAGTCATTCTCCCAAGTGGGAGGTCATGGGTTCGCCTCTCAGTGGGGGTAATGTTGACTTTGTTGGGCTTAAAAAAAGAATATTTCTTGTTGTTTAAGATGAATAGAGTGGGGGTGTAAATGAATTGCATGACCTAGTCACTAACTACCTTAGCATAATCAAATTTTATTTAATATGGTTCAAATATATAAAAGAAATTTGATATATTCACTTTAAATAAGTTTCTAGATTTGATTTTTGTGGATAAGTTAAGCAATAGATTTAATTTGGAAGAATCCCATAACTTTGAGAATGAACTCGAGTTTGCATTCAACTTGGTAAGGTATGAAGTCTATGTAAGCAATTCATTTTTAAAGGTTAATTGTACTTTTAATTTATAAGATATGTAGAAATGACTAAATTAGTCTCTTAGCTAATTACAATGTTGAATTAATGTCACCCTAGTTATATACCAAGGTTGCATTATATTTGAGGACCTTATGTGGCATATTTAAATGGTCACATACGTATTTAATTAATAATGTCTTCAAAAGTTCAAAGTTTCTATGTTACTCCGTATTTTTTAGTGTACACTGAACAAACGTTACTATTGTATAATTACCCGCAAATTACACGTAAGAAATAAACTGCAATATCTCGTGTAACATGTTCAATCAAGAAAATGTTAACCAGAATCAAATTTGCCATCTTTAGATATGCTCATTCAATTAGGGAGTATATAGTAAAACAACATTTTCATTCCATCTAGAAAGCAGGACAATTATTAATTAGTATATTGTAGTACTATGGTTTAGTAATAAAATATTTGTTTGCTTTACTTTCTTGATATGATATGTTTGGGTTTACAATGCAGTGAATGCACGCTACGTACGACCCAATCAATGGGCCAACAGAAAATTGCATTTCATCCTACCAAACACAGCTCCAGTAACCACGTACCAAGTAGCAATTATTTCCTTAAATTTTTTTTTTTTTTGAAAGCCTTTCCTTAATTTGATAATGTATAAATCAAGTTTGTTTTATTTTATTTTATTTTTTAAAAGAAGTTATTTTAAGTTCATTCTCAAATTATACACAACAATGACAATGGGTTGGAGCAGTACGGAGAATACATTTTCTTTCCTATATCTAATCTCTTGGAGATTTTACAAAAATAGAAAATCACCTGACACAACTTTTATTACTAATATCATAAATTTTATATTCCTTCTATCCCATTTTATCTGTCTTACTTACTATTCGTTGGTCAAACCAATTCTTTCTTCGTTGTTTATTTTCTTTATTATTTTTTTTACTTATTTTTAAATTTGAGTTTTTGTGTTTAATAGTACATGTAGTATAGTTTCTAAATAAATAAATTTTGTATATCAATACTAAACTTAATATTATGAAAAATTGAATTAAAAATAACTACAGTCAAGCTTCGTTAACTAAACCAGACACATAAAATGAGACGGAGGGAGTAATACATAGAGAGACAATTCACAAAATTTATAATCCATCCACACAATAAAATATCAACCATACTTTATTAATGTCTCACATCTCAAACTAATTTAAATACATTAGTTACATTATTATGATTATATATAAAAGGACGTATACCATGTAGTGAGCACTGTTACTTTTTGCACTAGGTACAATATATATCAAGTGATAATCACTAGTTGTTTTAATTTTCTATTGTATATTTTTATAAATATTATTTTTAAGTGTGTCATAATTTTATAGTTACATTTTTGATATCGTGCTTTTAATAATTTGCCTTAACATTTTATGTTTGCTCACATTAACTAGCCCTCATTTCTTGGCTCTTTCTAGCACTATCTTTAAATTGTACCCAACTTAAACTAGTTTAAAGAATATAATTGATAAAAATAAACTAGAGACAGAGAGACAAATGATAAAAAACACTGTATTATCAAAAACTAATAAGGTAACATTACAATAAAAATACCAATGAGGACCAAAACCACTAATTGTGCACAACTCAGTAACAAAAAAGATACAATTTCTCTAAGTAAAGTTGTTTGGTGCACAATAAACCTAATTCATTAATCCTCCTCACAAAACATATAACATTAATAGGGAAGATGAAGGTAAAATATACCAATTTTATTTCAAAATATACTCATGAAGTTGGTAAAATTGAGTTTTGAAAAGTAAATAACTTTTGTTCCACATTGAAAAATTATACAATAAGTTTGCACTAGTGTAAATACATTTCAATATTTTATGGAGTTTACTAAAAGATTCTCTAGCTAGTAAATGAGTGCAACTATATATCCAAAAATGAGCTCTAATTCTCTACTTTCTTTCTACGTACTTTCTAAATTCCTAAAAACTCTGCGTGTTCCTAGCCATCCTTAAACACTTTTGAATTTTTCCAACCAAATTCATAATTTATTGTGGCTATTTTTTTTTCTTTGAGGAATATTTTTTGATAAAATTCCTTACAACTAGAGCTAGAAATTTCATATTTTTCTATTTCTTTTTCTCTTTTCAAATTGCACTTCAACTCCACAGTACAACTTAATGGACAAAAATACTTCACATTTTACTAATAATTTGAGAACTAAATGTTATGACACCTATAACACATGAACTAAATGTTATTCTATAATTCGTATCAAACGTATACTTTAAAAAAAAATGAATAGATAAATAATATGAAGTAATTAATTGAAGTAAAATAGGTGGTCCATTGCCTACATACCTAGTACTACTGCATGAATGCATTTTGCCTTGCATCAAACTAGAGAAAAATAAAATTATAATAAATAAATAATACAAAATCCGGTAATAAGATCTAAAATTATGTCTATACAACCAATGATCATTAGTTTGTGTCCATATACTCCAAGTAACCCATGATACGAGGTTGCAATTGACACTGTTTGCAATGTTCTTTAGCATTTTCATGCATTCCATTCATTGGGAGAATACCCAGTTTTCTACCCTGTCAAATTTTTAGTAGCTATGCATCTTTATAGGGGGCAAGGTAGTAGTGATTATAGGATCAATTTTAAGTCCATCAAAATAGATTAAAGAAGATATTATATTGATTATTTATTGACCCGTTCTGGTTAATTAAGTATTATAATGAAAAAGTTAAATGGGTATTCTCCCAATGTATATTTTCAAAACAAAAAAATAAAAAAAATCTTGATTAATGTATGAGTTATTTTGATGGCTTCTGATCGTTTAAATTTGAGATAGAATTTTAACAATTTATATTAAGGGTCCATTGGAAAGTAGGAAAATGAATTCTACAAATGTTTTCTTGAAAATGAGTTATTAATGAGTCATTTTTCATAAAATGAAAGTGTTTGGTTGCATTATGAAAAACTATTTTGCTATGTTTGGTTCATTTTCTGAAAAATGAGTAGAATTGTATAATTAAACATTTTAATTATTTTATTCAAAATATAAAATTATTTATAATAATATTAATTTTATTTATTAATTTTTTTTTAAAAAAACAGCATTGGTTTCCACCGGAAACCTTGTTGTGATGAGTGCGGTGAAAAATGACCATATTTTTCCCTGTCAACGAAATTTTTTTTCCATTGATTGCATTTTTTAGGCACATCCAAACACTAGAAATCAGGAATTCCGGGTTTCCAAACACACACTAAGAGTTGATTGTATATATAAATTAAGATTAAAATAATTTGTAAAATTTCAAATACTTTTTATTCTAGCCTTTTTATTTTTTTTAATTGAAGTGTGATATTTTGATTATATTAATTAATTAAGATGAAAAAGAAGAAAAAAATAATGCTATTGGCAAAAAAAATTATAGCACGAGAGAATCTCCGAAAAAAAAAAATTTAATCATGAATGAGCTAAATTTCATATACCTTGTAATTTTTGGCGCTTTTACATTGTAGTATCCACTGAGGTCCTCTCATGACCTCCCATATGGAAGAGTCACTGCATGTGAGCACAAGGTACTTGGCATATTGCTTGTAATTAGTTTGTCTCAAATTGTTTTTTATCCACTCTAAACATGGGCAGATTCAGATTTTTTTTTTTGAGTGGGGCGAAGTTCAAACAAATTTAAATATGCCGATTTAATATCCAATTTAATCCTCGACTATAGTGTTTTTTTCTTAATTTAGTCCTAAATGACTTTGTTGTGCTTAATTAGGTCATCAGCTTTGATAGTTTTACCCAATTGAGTCATCGATTGTTAAATAAACCGAGAAAGTTCACGATAGTCGAGAACTAAATTGGGTAAAATCACTATAGTCGAAGACTAACATAGATAAATCTATTGTAAACGCAAAAAACTTAAATTGTATATATATTCAAAGTATCAATTACAATGAAATAGTATCAAACAGGAATGTGTACAATCTCTAGATATGCGAAGTCCTTTGATTATCTACTAGAAGTGCGTTGAATCGTCTTAGTTCCTTACTGAAGGGCTTCCGGGGTTAAGTAGCTTGTTCTTCGATGAAGAGTTTAGTCTTCGATGAAGAGCTTAGTTTGATTTTTAGTTTGATTTTTAAAGAAGCGCTTCCGATACTCAACATGGCGAGATTCCGACAGAGCTTTAATATGCATCTTGAGAGTTCTCTTTCTTCCAAAATGAAGCCACTATTTATAGTGGTTAGTGTAGGAGAAATCTAACAAACTCCATCCCTTTAGATAATTTTCAAATTTAATTTAATTATTTGAATTAAATATGAGAAATGTATCGGGATAACATCATGTCCAAGTTCATGATCCATCTTATCTTCAAATCAATTTATAATTAACCACAATTTCCAAAATTATGCGGTCCACATATATTGTTGATGGGCCAAAACAAGTTAAAACCCGTTAATTAAGCAGCCTAATAAATCAAAATAGCCTAGCCCAACTCAATTAAATATTCATTCAATTTGGGCCGAAAAATCCAACACTCAATTACTCTTAATTAAGTAACTAGACCAATTGAATATTTATTTGGTCATTTAATTAACCCAATTAAATAAATATTAGTCCAATTAGCTAAATTAAAGTAATTAATTTTATAACCAATTATCCATCAAAGCCCAATAACACACAAATCGGCCCATTTAAAATTTTCATGCTTACAACTACTATATGCTCGATGACTAATTGGGTATTAATAGAGGTGAAATTACTAAGCTATCTTAACAGAGAACCCATCCAATTGAGTAAAACCATCAAAGTTGAGAACCTAATTAAGCACAAAAAAATCGTTTAGGATTAAATTAAAAAAAATCAATATAGTCTATGACTAAATTGGATATTAACTCTAAAAATGTCTGACAAAATATCAAAATATGATATAAATCACAAATATATTAAGGGTAAAAAAAAAGCTAGAATAAAACTATGATAAAAACATCAAAATTTGATATTAATCAAAATAAATTAAGAATTAAAAAAAAAAGAAAGAAAAAAGAAAAAGAAGCTAGAATAAAGCCTCTCCCCACTTGTGAAAAGGGTAGAAAAAATTATAATAAATGGAAGTGATGCTAGTGGGGTTTGAACCAATGACCTATGCTATAAAATGTGAAGAACCAACAACTAAGGTATCTAAATATCTATGTTTTCAAATGGTTTTAATGGGGAGGGGTAAAGAATGTCATTTATTTAAAATAATAAGAATAAAGATGGAAAAAAGTTAAAAGCTACCTAAAAAAGAGCTTATGGCTATGTTTGGCAAACCTAGCTGAAAAAGTAGCTGAAAGCTGAAAAGTAGCTGAAAACTGAAAAGCTATAAGCTCGAAGCTGAAATCTGAAGAGCTGTTATGCTTAAAAGTGTTTGGTAAAATTAGCTTTTTGATAAGTTGATAAATGTAAAAAGACTAAAAAGGACATCTTCATACAATTTAAATAATTTTAAATTTAAATAGGTTTGTTTATATATTAATAAAAAATAATGAAATCAATATATTTAAATAAAATATAAAGTAAGAACATATATTTAAAAATATATAAAGTAAAAAAAATATTTATAATTTATAAGATTAGTTCATACAAAAATTAATGTTCAAACATAAATATCAAACTGAATTTACAACCAAACATAATGAAAATAAAATGTCAAAAGGATTTTAATTGAGAGGGGTAAATGATGTCATTTATTTAAAATAATAAGGATAAAGATGGAAAAAAGTTAAAAAGCTACTAGCTTATTTTGAAAAGCTACCCCAAGTAGCGTTTCAAAATAAGCTCTTATTTTAAGCTACTAGCTTATTTTGAGAACATTACCAAACAGAGCTTATAGCTTATTAGTAGCTTAAAATAAGCTATAAGCTCCTAAATAAGCTCTGCCAAACAGAGTTTATAGCTTATTAGTAGCTTAAATTAAGCTATAAACTCCTAAATAACTCTGTCAAACATAGCCACTAGATTATGATTATGCTAATAATTTTATTTCAAAATGTTAAATTTTAATATATAAACAAACCTATTTAAATTTAAAACTATTTAAATTTTATGAAGATTTCTTTTTTAGTCTTTTTACATTAACACTTTTAACATAACAGTTGGCTTAGCAACTCTTAACTACATTTTTAGCTAGGTTTGTATATATATATATATACACACACACACACACACACACACAATTATTATTTTTTTTGGTAAATTTACAGGGTCTTTCTCTCTGTCCGTTTAACGGTCCGGTGTCCAACCATGTTCGCTCCGGAAGGCACAGGAACTGGCCCAGGTATATACACACAATTATAGATGGTATATAGTGTTCAATTTTAATTTTCTTTTTGTCAGTACCTGCTTTACATTAAAAATACTACTACTAATAGATTTCCATTAAAAAAAAAAAAAAAAAAAGGTTCTGGAAGAGGGGAATCAGGGGATCTTGATGAAAATGAAGTGTTGGATTGAATCTTGAAATTGCAGCCAACTTTACTTAAAAAAAAATAAAAATCAGAATTTTGTTGGCCGTGATGCCCGTGAACTTGCTGCCTGCGTTACTGATTATTAGCTGAAAAAAAAACACGCATTTGACATCAAACACATTGCCAAATACGTTTGACGTTAAAAATTTTTGACTTACTTTCTGTAAGACTGTCTCACGAATCTTTATTTATGATACGAGTCGAATTATAATAAAAATATAATATTCATATTAAAAATATAATACTAATTATGAATAAATTATTTATGAAGGGGAAGAGCTCAATTTGAATTTAGTTTTTTTTTTTAGTTTTTTTTTAGTTTTTTTCATTTTGTTGCCATTGCTGATCTTGAAACTTTCTAGATGCAAGATACATATTAGAGAATTTCATTTTTTTGTAAAAAAAAATAAATAAAGAAAACGTGTTAAAGATGTATTTCATCAGTTTTGATACACATAACAGTGTAGTACATCTTGTTGACCTAGAGTAGAGTATTCTCTTTCTATCCTATTTTCCTATAAAATGGGTTTCCTTCATCTTTCCCATCTATATATAATTCATCTTTAATAATCTTTCCAAATTGCCCAAGAAAGAAGAAAATGCAATTAATTATAGGATATAATGGACACAAGTACCAAATTCACTTTTAGTTTTTTAGATTGATACTGAAGTGGTTTTCCTTTGGCATGGAAAAAATCAAAAAAATATAAAAACTTCTCCATAAAAAGGCCAAATTTTTCGAGTCCATATAAAATGGCAGAGGAGTAAATCGTGACTCAATTTACTACTTGAATATCGAGCGAATTGAACACCATTGATGCCACCTCATTACTTAGTCTGTTTGGTTCATGGGATTAAATACAAGGAATAAAAATGAGAGTGCATGTCAACTTTTTTAAAATACATGTATAAAATTTATAAGCAGTATATTCTACTAATTCCACCTTATCCCTCCTTATTTCATTGCTTCTTCGTGTCGTCCCACCTCACTATTATATAGGATTAGTGTTTTTAGATTTTTGTTTTTATTTTTTAATTTGTTCATATTTTGCCATGATTTTTTTTTGTTTTTGTATTTTTAAAACCTTTATTCCAATTATGAGGTTATACATAACCAAACAAAAACATTACTAATCATTCTAATTCCAACCTACTACCAAAACTCATTCTAATTATCAATTACTCTCTTCGTCTGGTTCGGTTAACGAAGCTTGACTGAAGTTATTTTAAATTTAATTTTTCATAATATTAAGTTTAATATTAATATACAAAATTTATATATTTAAAAACTACATTAAAAGTACTATTAAACACAAAAAATTAAATTTAAAAATAACTGAAAAAAAAAAAGAATTGTTTTGACCAATAAATAGAAAGTATGACAGATAAAATGGGATAGAGGGAGTGTTTGATTTCCATCCAATTACGATTCCCATGTTGGAACCAAATTAAACACACACTAATTCTACCTTAAGTTATTCTTTTGAAGGCCAAAAACACCACTTCAATATCAGCATGAGGACTAAAGGTGAAGACTCAAGGAAGTATATTTTCATAGGGGAAGTACATATTATTAAAGGAAAAAAAAAAACACAATTAAGAAGAGGAGGAGGCCTTACCGAGTACAACCCCATAATTGGAACCATGCCAATTGCAAGTTGCAATGACCAATCTTGAGAGAAGTGGATGAAACTATTGTTCACTACTGGAATTTTTTAGATTTTCAACCATCCATCAATGATGATTAGAAAATTAAGAAAAACCCTAAATTTCTGAAGAATTGATGATAAGAGAAGTGGAGAATCAATAGATTTGCAAAGAGAGAATATATATAATAAGTAGTGGTGTATATATATATATATATATGTATGTATGTATGTCACTCAAGGCCTGGCTTGAGGGGCAGACAGGAAGATGTAGCCAAGGACAACTCGCCAACTTACCAACTTTTCGTCATGGAGGAAGAGTTTACCGGCCGGCAAGTCATCCTTGGCTGCATCCACCTGCTTCCTGCGCCAACATGCAAGGCCATTGATGAGAGTATGTATGTATATATGTATAAATACATATATAGCTAGGCAGGAGAAGAAGGTCTTCATTTTCTCCACCCCTTTCTTGATTCTACATAGAGCACATATTACCCACTGGCCATACTTTATATACCTATACTCTATAGATGGCTATATATGTTCTAGGGTTATGATATTGCACATTGGTCCCTAGATAAATATGTTTTTACATTTAGTCTTTTAATTTCAATTGGTTTTTTTTTTTTTCAATTGGTTGTATATATATATCTGTTTCATAATTATTATTTCTAAAAGAGTCAATCTTAATCTCTGAACAACTAACAACTCGAAAACTTAAGAAATACTAAACAAGAATTTGACCCTAAATAGAAAATTTGTGGCACTTCTATTTTAGGGTTTATATTTTTGTTGATACTTAACAACTATAGTTTGATTCATATAAGACAATTTGGGAACAATTAATTAATACATTTATAATTTGTTACTATTGAGATCAGAGATTGTATCTACAAAATTTGTTTAATTTATCATAGAAACTAAAAGTAAAATTTTATCTCTCAGAGATGTGAAATGAAAATATTAGGTTACTCAATTTGTTTGCTATAAATCAAGAAGGTTTAATTAAATTTTTGACACATGCCCAAGAAATCCTCATGAAGGATTTGTCGAAGGAAATCTCTCAATTATCATAAATCTTCAATCAGAAATTAAAATAAAGAAAACAAAAGTTATAAGGGTAAATTGAGAAAAGTAGAATGATGGTGATGTTCAATTTTGAAAGAGGACAACATTTTAGAACAAATTAAAAAAAAAAAAAAAAGACAAGTAAAATGAGACAAACGTATAATTTTTTTTTCTCTTTAAGAAATGAGCAAATTGCCATTTTGATCAACTGACTATAGGGGTCCTGTTAATTGTAGTCCACGACTTTCAAACCTGTTAATTTCATACCTTAACTATGTAAATTTTATCAATTTTAGTCACTCCGGTCAAATTACCGGTCAATTTTCGCCGGAAGTAAAAATAATGAGGGTATAAAAGTCATTTCACGTCTTGGTCTTCTTCTCCGGCGAGTCATCCTCTTCGACGGCAACCAGGAAACCATGGATTATGTACAGAGCTTAAATTAAATCTTGTAAGCATCCATACATCCATCAATCTTGACTTAATTATTCATTCTTTCCATCATTTCATCTCTCTCCCATAGATCTCATCTCCATTGAAGCTTCCTTCAAAAGCTTCAAAGCTTTAATAGCTTCAATGGAGCTTTCCTCTCTCAAATCTGTAACTTTGCACACAATCTCTCCCTCTCGTCTCTGTCGTTCAATTTATCGGGTTCGACCGCAGCCAGCAGCTCGACCGTGGCAGAAGATCGGCGACCTTCTATCTCCGGCGGGCAGTCCGACGGTTGAAGCAGATCTATGGCGGTTAGCGGCGAACGACCCTCCCTCCCCCCTCTCTTTGCGACGACGTACGGAGAAGACGATTTGATAAAAATTGCGAAGCTTTTAGTTCTGCGGTGAAGAAGCCATTTTGGGTTAGCATCAAAATTGCATCACTGCATCAGTAGAAAAATTTGGCAGACAAGATTTAATTTAAGTCAAGATGGATGGATGGATAGATGGATGGATGGATGTTTACAAAATCTAATTTAAGCTCTGTACATTTTTTTTTTGAAATGATAAGCTCTGTACATAATCCATGGTTGCCCGGTTGCCGTCGAAGAGGATGACTCGCCGGAGAAGAAGACCAAGCCGTGAAATGACTTTTATACACTCATTATTTTTACTTCCGGCGAAAATTGACCGGTAATTTGGCCGGAGTGACTAAAATTGATAAAATTTACATAGTTAAGGTATGAAATTAACAGGTTTGAAAGTCGTGGACTACAATTAACAGGATCCCTATAGTCAGTTGACCAAAATGACAATTTGCTCTTAAGAAATTTATTAGTCCGTACTGTAAAACTGATCATTAAAATGTTTTTTTTTTCTTAAAAAGTTGCAGACAAGTACTGCAAGTTTACAGTCTAGCTAGCCTGGGCCATGGTTGGATGAACACTTCTCATTGAAATGGTCCAGACTTGCGACATGACAGCAACCTAATTATACAGATAGCATTTAGGGAAGCATAAAGGCCTTACTATCTCCATGACTTTCTTTACCTTATTTGCTCTTTCTAATTTTGCTTCCCACTGGTCTAAAATAGTATACTTCACTACTACTGAGCAGTTTATAAACAAATCTTCACTTTATTTCAGCTTTTAAGTCAAATTAAGGTATGTTTCCAAAAAAAAAAAAAGTCAAATTAAGGTAGCAGTACACAACATACTATACAAGCTAAGATTTTAGAAACCTATTAGATTCACTGGCGCCTGCATGTAAACTGATTGAGATTCATATATATACACATAAAAGAATTAGAATTGGAAGGATTTTAAGTATCCTTTGTCACATATTGAAAAGTAATATGGGTTTACACTAGTATAAATATAATTCAACAACAAAAACAATAATAATAACAACTGTAACAACAGTAACAACAACAATAACAACAAGTCAACAACAATAAGACGCCAATGACCTTGTGATCAAGAGGCACTTAGTGACTCTCCGAAATGGAAGGTTATTAGATTGAGCCTCATCGGAAGTGGAGGCGACAGTATGTAATCCAGTTTCCTTTTCCAACTACTGTTGAATTGAAATTCACTGGGGAAGGTTATGAATTCCAATTTTACAAAATGAGAAAATTGCAATTCCCTCACATCAATTAATATAATATTATAATTTCAAATGCTTAAGAATTTCATTGGAGTTAAATTTAAAATACTCCCAACCAAACCCCTTGTTAGTATTTTCTTTATGTAATTTTTAGCAATGTTATTAGGTTGTAACTTGTGGGTGAAAGGATTAGGTATCTTGAGATGACACCATTTTAGATCAACTATATTCATTTAATAACAGGTCAGTTCAGTTTTCAATTACATATTTAACCGCACTATAACAAAGGAAGAGATGTGATATTTTCTGGTGTGATAGTCTGATTCATTAATGACCAAAAAATCTAAAAATGAAACTAGCGAATTATTAAAGGCAACTCCAGATTGAGTGTTTTTTGCAAGTTTTTTGTGGCGTTTTTTTATGTTAATTTGGATTTTTGCAAATTTATTTAAAAAAAAAAAAAAACAATAAAAGGGAGAGTGATCCCATTGAGCGTTGTGCACGCCTTCAACCTGCAATAATATGAAAAATCGAGTTCATTATCCGGAGTTTAGTATAGTTAGTTTGTCGTTTCACTTAAAAATATAATTATGACAAGAGGCAACAGTATAGAGGTTCGAATGTCACTGTAAACATGTATGAAAAAAGTTCAAGCTAAGAATAATGAAATATCTGAATTGGATTCCTTTTGCTCGCATAAGACTAGTAGCATAGTTCAGTAAATTAAAATTGATATCACTTCTGTATTAAAGAAAAAAAAACAAAAACTTTTCTATCCCTCCAATACAACATAAAAATCTCTTATAAACTTCTACATAAAGTTAATCTAATTAAGTGAATGAAATGTATAAATAATTATGAGAATATGAGATATCCTAATAACATACCTGACTGGTAACCAATATATGTTGTTGTCGGAATCTGAGGAAAAAATGCAATCAGATGATCATGTGCACACTGCACAGGCAGTGTTTGCCTCTAATTTTGATATCCCTTCACCCATTCCAAAAGCCATCCAATTCAAATGGAGTACGCTGTACGCCAATCAAATCCCTCCTGCATTGTAGATCTCGTATCTGTTTCTACCTATAGGCAGATTCCAGGGACATTTTCCATCTGTAAAGCTGCTCTCATCAAAAATATAAATTAAATATACGTGAAAATTTTGGATGCAGAATTAACAAGCTAAGGGCATTCTTATCCGTGGATCATGCAAGGATATTAGTACAGTAGCATCCAAGGTGGAGGAGAGAAGGGCAAGGAAAGAGAAAAAAACATCTCCTGCAAATACAAAATACTGGTACAGTAACTCTGTACCAAAGAAGCCCTTTGCTTGTTGCGCCGCTTGACATCTTTTTTTTTTTTTTTTTTTTTTTTTTTAAATCAGATTTGTTTATTATTTTTTTTCCTCCCTCCCCATTTTCTCTTTCCTAATCACACTTATAAAAACTCCTCTTATACCGTAAAATAACCCCATTGATGAGGATGCTCTAAGGGAACCTTATATCTGTAACTTTTTTTTATTTTGTAAATAATAAGATAATCTCAACATTGTTGGATTATTCTCAATCCATAAAATTTCATACAAAAGTAAATCACGAGTATTGCAATTAATTTACTGATTAGAACTTAATCTTCATTTACACACCAGGGATCCAATCCACATTTTTCATCATTATTTTTCTTTTTAAAATATATTTTTGGATTCATACCAAATTTCTATCTTTATTAATTAATCTTGAACCTTCAAACCTAGTCCCTATAAGCTAAACGAACACAATTATTGCACAGTGATTAGTTAGCCTCCCCGTGGCTTCAGGTTCTAGTCAGATTTAAATCTCCACCATATGTTGCTGGTTGTAAGACTTTTTTTTTTTTAAATGAATTTTTTATTGCAATTATTGGTAATAAAGTTCTTTTTCAAAGAAACGAAAATGTGTAGTTTCATTCTATTTAATCATTGATTTTAATTTTTAATTGCTCAACCTGAATGTGATTTTAATCTTGGTTTAGTATTTATTTCAGTTCTTCAGTTTTCCTTTCTTTATTTTATTTTCTCTCCAATTTTTCATACTTCATTCTCTATTTTTTCAAATTAAAACTTACAAATAGATATATTCTCAATTTTTCTTTCTCTGAAAACTTTAAAAACAAATTGGAAAGGCTTTAGTCTCAAAGTTTTAACCATATTGTAGTTTTGTCTTTCTCATGTTACAATTTTAGTCCCTATGTAATGGCTAAATATCAATTTTAGTTTTTTTTTTAAACAATTTTAGTTCTTAATTATTCAACGTGCGAGGATCAAAAGCTCATCACAACTAAAAATTTAAAAACTATTTATGTTGCATTAAACAACTAGGATTAAAATCACTATTATTCAATCAAAGCATACAAACTAAATTAAAGGGTACTTTTCTTCTTTTCCCCTTCCCAAAATGTTGAATCTCCAACCCCAGGGACCCCACATTCCGACCTGACAGAGCATATGAGGATTGTCTTCAAAGTGAGCAAATCATTATGCACATCAGTATTTGGTCATATCTATTGAGTCACTGAGTTACCGTGATTTATAACGGATGATTATCATCTCGTGAGAGTATCCATGAAGCGCAACACAGTTTAACTGATTAATCAACTCAAAATAAGTTGATAGCAACTCTACTTTTCTACATAAATTAATTACAACTCAAAATCAGCGCTATTTTGGAAATACTCCGTAATACTCAAAAGTATCTTACATATCATGTCAATCTAAAATGCATATATATAATACTAAACAGAGAATAACATGTTACATATATCAAGAAAATATATATAATACTAAAATATTATAGTAAAATGCATATAATATAATACTAAAATATTATAGTAATTAAATTTAAAATACTAAAATATAATACATATATATAGTAATTAAATTTAAAATATTAAAATACATATATCTAAAATGCTAAAATACATATATCTAAAATGCATATATATAATACTAAAATATTATAGTAATTAAATTTAAAATATTTGAAGACTTTTCTATATATCAAGAAATATAACCTATAAGAGGTTATTTGTTACTTTTTCATTAATTAAAGAGCAAATTGTCATTTTGGTCTACTGAGTATAGGAGTCCTATTAATTTTAGTCCACGACTTTCAAAAGTGTTAATTGCATACCACGACTTTGAAATTTGTATCAATTTTGGTCACTCCGGCGAAATTGCCGACAAAATGTCGCCGGATTCTCTTAATCTCTCCGATAAGGCTTAATTGTAGGGGCAAAAATGTACTTTCCATCCACACAAAATAACCCAACCCAAACCCCCTAACCCAGACCCGGTTCAGCTCACTCCTCCCTTTTGACCACCACGAATTTCTCGTCGAAGTTGCCCGTCGCGGCTTTGAGATCCTCCAGCGAAAAGCTGCGGCAGAGATCGGACGGTAGCCAAACTGAGTAAGAAAACCCATATCACGGTAGCGTCGCGGCTGTGAAGACTCTGCTGCAAAGTAAGAAAACCCATAATTAGTGAATTGCCAAACTGAGTGACAAATCACACACACACATCCTCAACAATTACCCAAACTAATATTCAAGCATTTCATACTAAAAGTGAATATGCCGTAGCTCACTTATAGCCAACGAAACATTTTGCTTTCCCCGGCGACCGTCGTTATCCCGCACGTTCACAAGGTAGTCTCTGAAGATTGGAATTTTCGAACTGCCTGCCATTAGAAAAACATCCGCATGACTCTCCGCCGTTTCGTTCGCTATTTCCACCGAGAAAATCCGTTCATTCCCCCCATCGATTTCGATCGCAAACTCACAAAAATATAACCTGAAAAGGGAGGAGTGAGCTGCACCGGGTCTGGGATAGGGGGTTTGGGTTGGGTTATTTTGTGTGGATGGAAAGTACATTTTTGCCCCTACAATTAAGCTTGATCGGAGAGATTAAGAGAATCCGGCGACATTTGGCCGGCAATTTCGCCGGAGTGACCAAAATTGATACAAATTTCAAAGTCGTGGTATGTAATTAACACTTTTGAAAGTCGTAGACCAAAATTAATAGGACCCCTATACTCAGTAGACCAAAATGGCAATTTGCTCTTAATTAAATTTCTAGAAACATGACAAAGACCTTATGATCTAGTGGCACCTGGTTTACACTCCCACATGGAGGGGAGTGAGTTCGAGGTACATTGTAACAAAGTCAGTAATACTCAAAAAAAAATTCTAGAAACATAAAGTGCAAGAAATATATTTAATGTTTGGTGTTGCTATAAAATCATAATAATTAAATTATCAGGAAAGTTAGTTATTTCAAACATTTGATTGTTTAAACTTTCTTATAAAAGTTTTTTAAATCTCCAATATATCATTACCACATACAAACATGAAATACTAACTCAAACCATTAACATAAAATGATGAAACAGACAATTAAACTCTTAGAAGTGTACGTTCTTCTATGAAGTATGCATATATATTATCAGTAGAATATGTTCAACAATAGAATCCATACAAAAGAAAATTTGTCAAAAAAAACAAAAACAAAAACAAAACAAAACAAAAGCAACGATATAGCATTTTTTTTATGGTGAGTTCCATTATTTTGTGGTTAGTTGAGATCTTATATTCAATAGTAAAGTGGTATATTTCTTCAAATAGGTAAAGTAAAAAACAAATAAGATATATTTATAATGAAGTTTTTTAACCTGACACCAAAAATAGTAAATATATGTAATTGAAAAAGTTTTATATTTTTCCAATCACATAGGAAAAAGAATCCTACCTGAGACTGGATTTATTTTTCTTAAAAAAAAAAAAATACTATACTTAGGTGGTCTCATCTTTAGCATAGTCATGACATAAATAAATCGCGAGTAGCGCAATCAACCCACCGATTATACTCTTGTCTTCATACGCACACACAAAATCTAATTCACATCTTTCATCATCATTAACCTTTTTCCTATTCATGTTTCAGAGCAATTCGAATTTATCTTCACACTGCCGCCTTCAATGATGGCAAATTAAGAGGCGAATCACTTTACTTAACCCTGGGAGCTGATTTTTTTTTTTCTTTAAGGAATGTGATTCCTAGTTGACCCAAATTTTTTAGGTCAAAACTTCCCAGACTTGAAATAATTTTCACACTTGTTAAACTCTTTTACTCTTTTAGAACTTCAAGGACCTGTTTACTAACTGGAAATTTTCTCCAATTTTATGAAATTTTGGAAAATTAGAAAACAGAAAACATGTTTACTAGCACAATTTTCCATTTTGAAAACAGGAAATAATTTTCCAAAGAAAACTGAAACACTATTAAAAATTGTTTTTTAAATGGAAAACAGAATCAATTATCATCTATTAGACTATATGTTACTATAACCACATTCTCACCATTATCTACTTACATATGTGTTCATTACTATGATTACATTCATTATGATCTTCTATATTTTCTACTTGCATTACTTATTTAACATAACTTATTTGCTTATGATTAAAATTATACATCATTCACATTATCAAAATTAAAAATTGAAATCTAAATCAGGTTTTATATTTTGATTGAACTTAATTGATTATTCGTTCGAATATTTTTAATTATGTTATATCGGATACAAGTTTGGTCCAGATATTGGATATCGAAATTTAACATATATTACTATACCAAAGTTTAAAATAAAAATTATATATTATATACATGTTATTCAAATAAATATATATCCAAACATATTTTAAATATTAGCTCAAAAAATATTAATATTATCTAAAGTAAATTTATGTGAACTTAATAGGTTATTGGTTCAGATATATTTTTATTTATTGTTAATTTTATAACGTTAATCTAAAAAAAAAAATTGAAAAAATAAGTGTTAGTAAACAAGTTTTCTAAACAGAAAACAAAGAATGAAAACTCAAAAATTAGAAAACAAACAACAAAAAACAGTTTTTTGTTGGTAAACAAACCCCAAACTTTTCTGTCTACCAATCACCTTCTAACAACCAAGGCCAACCATTTATATACATGTTCAAAAATAGTTAAATGAAATAAGTGCAAAAATAAGGACATTCCCCCTTTGTTGATAGGCTAAAGTAAAAGACAACCTAATTAAGTTGATTGGATTGTGATGCAAACTTCCCCTCTCCAACCCGGCAGAGGTTGCCATGTACGTAACAAAGATGAAAGAGAAAGTAAAATACTTCATTACGCATCAGATGATGTGTACACTTCACTCTCCAATTCAATAAGGATAGCAAACATTTCACAAGTTCATTGTACCACCATGCCATTTTAGTCATTTCACATGGATGAATAACCAAGATTAAAAAAAAACTTAAGTTTGCATCGTCGGAGAAGAAGAAGTCACCGGATAAGAAGAAAAAAAATGTGAAATAACTAAAATACCCTCATTATTTTAACTTTTAAAATTTTCCAGCGAAATTTTGCCAGCAATTTGGCCGGAGTGACCAAAATTGATACAAATTGAAAATTCATGATATACAATTAATACTTTTGAAAGCCATAGACTGAAATTAAGAGGACCTTTATAGTCAGTGAATCGGCAATTTGAGCTAAATTTAATTGAACAATTTTACAGAACGTGAAATAAAATAGGGCCACCTAGGAATTGAAGAAGTGACTGATCAGTGATCAGTGATCACTAGTCAAGTAGTCATAAATATGAAGGACCAGAACTTGTACTCAAAATGTTCCCACC
>CM008337.1:16215214-16228547 GCA_002525835.2 Ipomoea batatas | reverse complement strand
GGTGGTTAGCAGTGCAATATGTATGTAGTAGATTTTAGTGGTGGGTGTGCCCACAATCTGTAGTAGATTTGTAGGCAAATTATTCCATGGGACTCGGTCCACTTTGTAAGATAGATTTAGATCTAAAATACACAATATACATACTAAATGTTTACAATTTATATATTAAATATTCACAACCTAACTAAATATTCACAATTTACATAATGAATGTTCACAATTTATTTAATTGTGAATATTCAGTATGTAAATTGTGATGGTCCATAGTGTGACTATTGAGATTTGTAGTAGTCAAATGATGTTGGTTGTGCAGTTAGGATAAATGTTCAATGACGAAAAGAAAAAAAGAGGCTGGAAAGAGCATATAAGGCTTAAGAAAGGTATATATCAATTAAGAAAGAAGGGATTGATTCGATTAATTTCATGGATCACTTTATTATTATATACTATTATGTAAAAGACTAAACCATTGAAGTCGTTGTAGTATAGTGGTGAGTATTCCCGCTTGTCACCTGGGTCACTCAGGTTCGATCCCTGGCAACGGCGTTTTCAACAATTTTTGGATTTCTTGCGTTGAAGGATAAATGGAAATTCAGACAAAAAATCCGACCTGCCGGATTCGAACCAGCGACCTAAGGATTTCAGTTCGGACATACTCCAACTACAGTCCTCCGCTCTACCAACTGAGCTAAGGTCGGATACATATTAGATTTCCCAACAATTGATATTTATCTATTGAAATCGGTTCTGCGGACGTTATCATCCAAAGGACCTCCCGTCTTCTGGACATTATCATCATTAGTCATAATTAGACCCCACGTTCATCATTAGTCATCTAACACACTCTTGTTCATGCCGAAATTCACTAATGCACACACCTACGAATAAAAAAAATAACAATTCACAAAGCACGCAAATCCAACAATTCACGAAGGTCCACACGCACGACTAATATTCCTACAGAATTATGCACACACCCGAACTCACAAATGCACACACCTATGAAAAAAAAAATTAACATTTCACAAAACATGCAAAACCAAAAATTCACACTGGTCTACACGAACGACTAATGTTCCTACAGAATTGTGCACACACCCAAACTCACAAATGCTCACACCTACTATATAGATGTCAACCTATTCATTGACTTGTCATTATTTTGTGTGTACTACGGTAGTCATATGCACACTGTTTGCAAGAAACTAACGTTGTTGATCATGTGTGTGTGATAAAATATTCTCGTGAGCATGGAATGAACACTACACCGCTGAAATGCTCCTAATACACTCCAATCAAAGTTACACCAACCACCAAGACTGTGTGCACACACGCTAAAAGAGGGCACATGTTAGAGTACTGTTCCAATAGGCTTTCGCACACACCTAAATCCATGAACGCACACACCTACGAACCAAAAATAAATAAAAATTTCAGACGGAACTTAGTGGCAATGTTGTCTGCCATTACCGCGTCTGGACGTCTAATATCCTTTCTTTATTTTTCTCACTATTTTTTTGGTTAATACCACACAAAGAAACAAAAAAAAAAGAATATAATGGGTTACCATGATTAGGATTCCTTAATCTATGGAAATTATTATATTTCATTTATTTCAATTATCAAATTACAATTCCATCCTTTTGAATTAATTTTGTCCTAATATAAATGATATTTGAATATCAATCATAACCATTCATTCCAATTTTATAAATGGTTGAGATGGAATCTCATGATCTCATCTAATATGGTGATCTCTATATATATATGAAATACTATTCATATTTCCTTAAAATTCATTCGTGAACCAAACATGTTGGTAAAGTATTCTCTTTAAATTAACAATGCATTGAGTAAAATTACAATTTTTTAGAAACTTGGCATATTTGAAAATCTAAAATAGAGACAAGTTTTTTTGTTTTTTCTTTTACTTGAAACGATGGAAAATATTAACAAAGAAATGTACAGTCCAAAGAATCAAAGAACACTAGAAGCCTGAAAGCTAGCTCTCTTTGGCTGTATTGTGAAAGCCAAAGCTTAGCAGGTTTGATCTATCGTAGGGGCATTATGACAAACACCTAAGGTGCAGCAGCATTTCATCTAACTCTGCCCTCCAGTGGAATGTAATCCCTCTTCAAAACTTCCAACAACATCACAGCAAAACGTCATCAAGACCAATTAAGCCAAATTATCAAAGCTAATTAAGGCCAAAACCATGAGCCCCACTCCATTGGGGTAAGTCAGTTACCGCCAAGCTAATTCAGGCCCTCCATTCTACTGTATATCTCTCTTCATTTGCTCCATCCCACAAAAAGGTTGTGTAATTTTTTGATTTTATCCCAGAAAGAACACGTCTTCTTCTTGTGTCAATGATCCCATCTTCTCAACAGTGTTTGTGTTTCGGAAGTTGTTTTTGTGTTTATTCCTAATTCCTTATCCCACGTCCAGAGAATAAGAGGCTTTTGTTTCCCTTATATATGGTTCTATGGTTTGAAGGCTTTGGTGTCGGTAGTAAGGAGGAGAAGCCCACCCAGCAGCGGCCTCAGTTTGAGCCCGTTCAATTACACGGAACGAGTGTCGTTTCTTTTCAGCTACATCGTTTTGGACCATGGTCCACAATAAAATTTGTCTAGTTTGTTGGCATGGAACGGAATACACAAACACTCTTAAAATTGTAAATGTGGACCCGCGTAGTACGAAGTGTGGTTTGGCCTTTGTTGCCCTTCCTTCACAAACTATTATTGTCAAAATTAGAGTGACCAATGCAAATGCAATGTTTCTCAACTCCCCGGGCACAAGTGCAACCATCCAGTCCCCCGGTTGCTTTCTTGTTGACATAGAACAAAATGCCAATAAGTATAGCCTAACCACCACCACCATCACCACAACCTTTTCTTTTCCTTCTCTTATCCCAAAAGGTTGAATCACCAATCCTAAGGTCTTTCCTTTTTCCTTTGCTGTGGTTTGTTGACAAAGAACAAAATGCATATACACTACGACTCTTAAAACTGTGGTGTGGATAATTAGACTGAACCCCGCCCCCATCCCTATCCAATTCCAACCCAATTTCGTTCCAACAAAATACATACCGGAACTCCATAAACTGTCAGGTTGGGGTGTAGAAGTGCCTGCAGTGGGCGATTCCACCTTTTTGTCACAAGAATACATACTCGAAATTGTGGTTTGTGGGGCAACCGCTGTCTGGCCCAATTGTGGTATTGTCTTTCCTTGACAAACTTCCATGGGCAACCCCTTCCACCTGCCTGCCGCCATTCTACGCGGCGACTCCTCCGCGCGTGCAACCAACATCGTCCTGCCCAATTCGGCTACTCTCGATTTTTTAGCACGCCGCCAACCTCGTCTGGTTTGTGATTTTACCATTTTTTGTTTTCCGTGTGTAAGTTTTGGATTTTGCTTGCATTCCGCTACTG
The DNA here is from genome assembly GCA_002525835.2 of Ipomoea batatas. NCBI lineage: Eukaryota > Viridiplantae > Streptophyta > Magnoliopsida > Solanales > Convolvulaceae > Ipomoea > Ipomoea batatas. The sequence goes on along the minus strand of CM008337.1, from coordinate 16,225,116 downwards.
TTTTTCTTCCCTCATATTTCTCCCTCTTTATAGCTTCCAGTTTTTTGCAGACTTCTTCAGTTATATCCTGAATGCATTTTTTTTCATCTCTGCATAACTCAAAATTAAAAACACAGTTATTAACTAGAATTGAAATTGAGAATGATAGATTATTCATTTTTTAACTTGTTTTTTAATAATAATAAAATAGCAACTCTATATTTATAAGCTTACGAACAGCTAAATCTATGAATATATATATAAATAAAAAAAGAGAAAATTGTAATTTGTGCCCCTCCATAATATGTCAATTATCAATGTCACCCTTAAATTATTAGTGGTGTAAATGTTGCCCCTCAATTTTAAAAAACGATACATATATTGCCCCTCTCGTACGGACAGAGGGGCAATATTTACATCATTGGAGGGACAATATATGTACCATTTTTGAAAATTGATAGGCAACATTTACATCACTAATAATTCATGGGTAACATTGATAATTGACATATTATAGAGGGGTAAAAATTACAATTTTTCCAAAAAAAATCACATCTGAATAATATCTAACAGATACTGTAAAGTAAAAAAGATGGGATTAAGTTAGATTTATGATTAGAAGGAAGAATTGATTAATTACCCGTTGTAATTGCTTAGGTCAAATCCTGATATCCCTGCTGCTTTAGACAGGGCTTTTTTCCATATCTTCACCTTACTGGGTTTATTCTCATAGTTTTTCTCATGTTCAGCAAAGGCTCGACAGAAGCTACCTCTTAAGTTCCGGACCTCTGAAGGGCATACGTCATAAAAGACTGGGAAAATGGTTAGCCGCTTCTTGCATTTCATGATCTTCACAAGTTCTTCTAAACACCATTCCGAAGCCGCATAGTTTTCAGAGAGGATTACGATGGCAATTCGACACTCTTCAATGGCATGAAATAGCTGCCGCCTAATCGGGTCCCCTTTGTTCACACTCTTGTCATCTCTGAATGCGGCGATCCCTTTAGACCGTAAAGCCTCGTATAAATAGTGAACAAAAGTTTGGCGAGTATCTCTTCCTCTAAAATTCAAGAACACATTGTACTTGGGTGCATAATGTTGTGTGGAAATTTGGGTTAAGAGAGGAAAACAAGATGAAAGTGGCCATTTTTGAGATTTTAAGGTAGCCGATTGCAATAATTTCTGCACAAAGCTTTCGCTAATCTTATAAAAGCGTTTCATTTTCAGGGATACTTATCAAAAAATGAAGAAGAGAAGGCAATGAAGCATACACGGGTGCGAGTCCATATTTATATCTCAGGGGAGAGTGGTGTGCTTTAGATAGAGACAGGGGAGATGTTATATTGGTGTGGGCTTACAGATTTGATTCTGAAAATGAAAAAGGGACACTCTGTTATGGATTTTTGGTGGGGCCAACCAATGATGTTGCAGACGTTATAGATTTTGTAGTGTTCAGCTCTATGGATGTTGCCATGTTGGATGTGTGGGACTTGGGAAAAAAAAACCACTTAACCACATATCGACAACGACAACCACCGAAAATTTTGAATCTATACTATGATCTGTGAAAATTTTAATTGTGTATTTTCTTTTGCGGGCTGTTTGGTTCACGGAATGGGCAGGAAATGGCATAGCGGATAATAGTTATTACCAGCATCCCTGGTATTAGCATATTACTGGCATATCAGGAATATATATTTTATTTTATTTTCATTTTTACCATTTTCTAAACCTTAATTTTTTAGACTCATTTTTCCCTTTATCATCGCATCACATCACCTTTCTCTCTGTCATCGCATGCATCTCACTTCCGCCATTGCAAATTGAAATTCTTCTTCAAGGTATTCTTTTATATTTCTCCTTTTTTTACAAATAATTTATTTAATATATAAAAATATATATATAAAAACTGTTGCGGCTGCGGTGTGGTGCGTAATAATAATAATAATAATAATAATAATTATTATTATTATTGTACAAGCGCATTTATGTCTTTTAAATATATATTCAATTTCTATTCCTTTAACCAACCAAACGCTGGAATACAATTCTCAAGTCTATTCCTTCAGCGAACCAAACACTATAATATAATTTCTACTATATTCCTTACCTATTCCATTCCTTATGGAATAGTATTTCTATTTCCTCCAAATTTATTCTGTGAACAAAACGTGCTGTTAGTTTTTTAACCTTGTCATCACTTTGTCACCAACAATTTTGTGTTACCATGTCATCTTCACCATATAATGGTGCTATTTTAAAATAATACTACTTCCGTCCCATTTTATGTGTCTGATTCGGTTAACGAGGTTTGATTGCCGTTATTTTTAATTCAATTTTTCATAATGTTAAGTTTTGTGTTAGTATATAAAATTTATATATTAAGAAACTACATTAAAAGTAACATTAAACACAAAAAATTAAATTTAAAAATAATTAAAAAACAATAAGAAAATAAGCAAACAAGAAGTAGTTGATTTGACCAATGAATAGTAAATAGGACAGGTAAAATGGGACTGAGGGAATAAGAGATTAACATTTTATGTAAGAGTCAAGCCCAAGACTGTTATTATGATACTTTGAAGCCATACAACAATTCTTTAATTTTTTTTTTAATATGCCTCTTATTTTATTTAAAATAATAATAATGCCTTTTATTAAAATTTTAGAAACACTATTGAAAACATTAATTTTATTCAAACAACTTACAATAAAATTGGGTCCACCATAAAATCGAGTTGATATCGAGTAATGGGTATGAAAAATGTATCGAATTAATAGGGCATATGGCCCTTGAAATAATAAAAACTTGTTGCAAATGTATTAAATAAACAAAAGAAATGAATTTGGCCCAAGGGCCCAACCACAGGGATAGACTACCACTACTAACTAATGGACCGCAAAGGCCACTGACATACTGCGTTAAAAATATTCTTTGCTTTACATTCTCAATTCTGTGAAAATATTCTTTGCTTTACCTCCTCAATAGCCTTCTTTGCGCAAGCACTGTCCAACAGTTCGAATTGCGAAAATTTGCTTTGCTTTACCTCAACTTGCAAAAATCAATTATGCGAAATAAATAGAAGCAAACACCCAGACGCTTCCACGGCGATGAAGGAGGTGGAGTGCAGAGTGAAAATTTTAATAATGTGATCTTCCCTTTATTTGAGCTAATTTCTTAATGAGCTGACAATTCAGATTTCCTTTTGAGCTAATTTTCTATCCTAATAAAAGTTAACGGCGTAATATAAAAGATGAGGGATTATTAAAGGGAGAAATTAATAATAAGTAAGAGTATTATAGAAAAATCAATTTAACATATCTGAACAAAAGCAATATTAATCATTCATTTGAGGAAATAATTACACCAGCATTTTTTTTTCCCATTAAAGACCTAACATTATTGGCTTGACTTAGATTGTCAAACCCTAATCCCCCAAATCCCCAATTTTAATTGGTTCTTCACTTCTACTGCGTTCAATTGGCAAGGGGCTAAACTCTGACTCTCCGAGCGTTCGACTGGCGACGGGCGGCGACCGGCAGTGGCGAGTGGTGAGTTAATGACAGGTATGTCTTCTACTCTTATAGTTAGCGAGTAGTTTGGTAGATAGTCAGACGCCCAGACAGTGTAGGTACATAGGTCGCTACCCGGCGGTGGCTATTGCGGACTGCGGCTTGCAGCGGCTGCTTTGGGCTACGACTTGCGGCTGTTGCTGCGGCCTGGGTGGCAGCTGCGGGTTCTGACCTACGGCTACGATGAAGCTTTGGTTCTTATTGTTAATAATATTCAAATAGTCAATGATAGATACTTAGATGTTAGTATGCTACCTTGCTTATGAATTGCTATAATATTCATAACTTGATAACTGTTGGGTTTTGTTTATGAATTGCTATAATGTTCATAACTTGATAACTGTTGGGTTTTGTTTATGAATTGCTATAATATTCATAACTTCATAACTGTTGGGTTTTGTATTAAGAAGTATGAACCTAGTTTTGTGGTTAACTGGTTATTGATTGATTATAATTTTGTAACATAATTCATAGATTTGTGGTGATATACTTATATATTAGTTTTGTATTATTGTATTAGGTATATTTTTAATTTTTTTTTACAAATACGTATGCGGTAAAAAGGCTTAGAGCTTATATTATGTAGTCCTTAAGTAGGCTCAAAGCCTATTTAGGACTTAATTTGAAGCTTTTTTAATAGCCTTTTAAAAAGGCTTCAGGCTGGGGGTAGGCTCAGGCTTGAGCCTAACAAAAAGCCTATATACAGGCTCAAGCTTTAGATTTCAATAGCAGGCCCTAACCTAAATTTCTAAAGCCCGGTTCGGCCTGACCCAGGCCCGGCTGAGCTCCATACAGGCCCAGGCCTAGACTCAGGCTTTGTCATTTTATCAGATTTTCTATGCTTTAGTTGATCAAACACGTTTTGGAGAGCAGCCTTCCTCAGTCAAAGATTTTGTGTAAATTTTTGTATAGTGCGTTTGAAATAATTGTTCATTGTGTTTTTGAAAAATGTTTCGGTTTTTTGGCTATAACCTACCGAAACCAACGGTTGGTTTTTGAAGGTAAAAAGTTTCAATTGGTTTTTCGGTCTTGGTAATTGTTAGTTGTTACTGAGAAATTTTCTCAGTTTTTTTAGAATCATATGCATCTGCCGGTGGATGAGTAAATGGAGAAGAAGACGACAATGCAATCAAACCCTAGCTCTAAGAGTAGCATGAGATGTCCCCATTGTGCTGGTCCTCTTTCCAATGAAATGGTAAATTCTTGCAAATTTTCTCTTCATTTTTTTTTTTTTTTTTCATTTTTCAGCATAAAATTTTCATGAAATTATGATGTAGTATTCTGATAATCGTGTCAGGAGACTAGCGAGTGGACGGTTCCACCTTTGATCAGAGACAGCTTTTCTATGGTAGTAATTTACCATTATATACATGCGTGTATACAGCTCTAGTTTATATCTCTTATTTGATTAATTGTTTTTTTTTTTTCTTTTCATTTATGTTATGATTCTGTTGTAATGTGATGAGCTAGATTGGTACTGCTGTTGGCGGCACAACAAGTGCGTTTTATGGCTTCAACCATGGTAATGATGCTCACTTCGTAATTTTGTTGTTACTATCTTCGGTTAGCTTATGACTACAGTGATCACTTAGGTGCAGTTAAACATCATTTTCCTATTTGTTAATTTTATTGGTTGTATATGATCTGATGGATGTTATGTTAATGCAGTTTTCAAGGTAACAACAATTGATCCTAGACACATAAAGAAGCAAAAGATGATCAGGATATATGTTATCATTATACTATTAGAGTATAGTTATTAGCATTGTCACTAATAGTTGATTCAAGTAGGAAACAGGGACCTGCTTTTATTATAAGCAATAAAATAACTAGTTAGAGAATGAGGGCGGGTCAAAATTGAGTATGCTTGATTTATGTAAATTTAAATCTAATACAATGAAAATTTCCTTATTATAGTTCTAGAATTGGTTTGAGGAAAATTCTGGCAAACCTTGATGTGGGATATACTCCCCACTATACATTGGCTTTACTGGTTATTTTAGGCATCACTTTAGAGTATGCTTTGAGGTATGTATTTGCAACTCTATATTTAAAATTAATTTGTAGGCTTCTAGCCAAAACTTTATAGTTATATTGGTTTCATGGTGAGCTGGGATTATAGCTCCATAGTATTTTGTGCAAAATTGAGGATGTGTTTGCACTGTTGAATGTACCAAATTCTTTTTGATCACCAAATTCTTAGAAAATATTTTGAGTTGTGTGGTTGATGCTCTTATTACGAATTTCTTTTGGACCATATCTCTTTATCTAAGAATATCTAATATCACGCATATGCTGTATTCTACTTGAAGGATTGTGATTTCTATACGATCTTCATCTCTATTTTCTACGAATAAGGATTATGAATTTTACACTGATTTTTAATGTTTTTATCTCATCTTTTTATGACCTTCCAGTGATGCCTATTGTCCGAAGATGGATTAAAGGCCCCATGTGGTTACATTTCCTTGTTGGGGTAAACTTTTTCAGTCTCCCAGTTATTTTTTTCACCTCTTTCTATCTTGACATAAACCACAGTTTCTCTCCCTGCATTCTTCTTCTTCTTCTTCTTTGTTTTTCTTCAAGAATTCTTTTGATGCATCATTTCATGGTTGCAGGCGCCACCTGTTATTGTTTTCTCATCGGCATGTGCAGGATTGGCAGGTAATAAGTTGCCTTTTCTACAATTGTGCGTGTTAGTAGTTGGCTTGTTTACGCTTCCTAAACAACTTACATTGAGTTAACTTTTTTCCTATTTAATCAAATCCCACAGTCACATGGATTTCTTGGGTGGGGATGGGTACCATAAGTAAAGGCAAAAGTAAATAAATAAAATGAGGGGTTAATGTTAAAAAGTCCATTTTCATTGATCCACTGTTGCATTTGCTTGTATCATCAAATTTGAACTAGTTAAGGTTTGGACCAAAAGTTTGCAAGCTGGCAGTCATTACTCTTTTGTATAAAAAAATGGTATGGGGTAAATATTTTTTTTTGAGTACTATTGACTCTGTTACAATGTAGTATCTGTTCATAGCTACTTTCTATCTTTGGCTCATTGAAAAATATGAACTTTGACTGAAGTCAGCCGAGCACTAGTCTTTACGTTTCCACTGTCCACTTCAATGTTCCCTCTCTGACTTGATGTACATTGGTAATAAACCTGCCTGCAGGTGGCGCTGTTCCGGCACTTGCACAACTTGCATCATCTTCGTACCATGCTGCCATCTCATCCTCCCCATTGCAGCCTTCATCCTCCTCGCAGGACGAGAAGATTAACAAGTCCCGACCATCCTCCACTCTAAAACATTGAGAGAGTGATAGATAAGAAGCAAAGGGCTTTTTGGCGCAACAGTCTCTGGACAATCTTGCTCGCTATCAATGCAGCCAGCTCTAGGGTTTCCATTGCATCAGATGTCGTCTGCTCCATTTACGTGGTGGACCGAGCTCGCAATACGCTTTATGTTGGTATCTAATTTTGTTTTAGGTATTATTCTTTGAGCTTTGGAGTCATGAAAAGAATGCATAGTGATGCTTTTTTATGGGACCAGCAAGTTGTGTGTAGATGTAAATTGCAACCACAGGTTTTAAGCTATAGTTGTGATTTAATTAATAGGCATGTGATTTTTTGGGTGGTGTTTAGAGTGTGCATTGACTCAACTCAACTGCTTCAGTCTGAAATGCTAATAAATTTATTCAGTATCTTTTCGATCAGGTTGGGTCCGCAATAAATTTTTAAATTATTGAATGACATTTTTAGCCGTTTTCCATAGGGTGGGCACTTCGGTTCGATAAAACCAAACCGAACCGTACCGAAGTAGTTTGGTTAGGTTCGGTTCGGTATAAACCGAAAGAACCGAACGGTACTTGATATAGAGAAACCGAACGGTTCGGTTCGGTTCGATTTTTTACCGAACCAAACCGAAAACCGTTCGGTTTTTTAAATATATATAATAAATAATAATAATGAATATTGATCCGTGATGAGGGGATCATGGATGTACAAGATATTACTTTACAATTTGGATACTTTACAATTTGGATTGCTATGTTAATTTTGTGTTTGAATTGTTTTGTTTTTATGTAATATTTATATTTTAGACTTTGGATTATGCGAATATGTATTGTTTGACAGTGTGTTATTTGAAAAATTAGTAAATGTTGAAAATTGAACATCCTAAACCGAACCGAATCCCGAACCGAAATAATTCCGAACCGAAACCGAACCGTTTCATACCGAACCGAACTTTATTGTAAAACCGAATGGTATCATTTTTTGTAATACCGAAATACCGATACCGAAACCGAAAAAAATCGTACCGAATCCCGAAATGCCCACCCCTAGTTTTCCCTTCCTGTCATTTTGTATTATTTAACTGAAGAGGTATGCAAACCCATTTTTTTGCCATTAGAATGAAGCTAAAATTTCAAAATTGTTACAGTTTCCAAGTTCAAAAGTACTTTATTGTTTCCATGTCAATAGGGATGTAGTGAGAGTTCAATCTATAAGCACTTTCAATTCATATGTTATTTTTATTTTCTTAAAAAAAAAGTTTCTAAAAAAAAGGGGTACAGTAATACTGCCATATGCTAATTGCATTTTTAATTTTTCATTTGCAATAAAACATCATAAAAAATAAGCATATTTGATCAATGAATGATACGTATAAAAATTGATATAAAACAATCTAGTATACACAAAAAGATCTCATGACGTTTCTTTTTATTTTTGTACTTTTTTTTTCTATTTTTTCAACTCTTTTTCTCATTTGTGGTGAAAATTAAAATATTATTATATTTACTTAATTTGATTTTTTTTACCATTGAAATTTGAAAAATGTAAAAGATACTATTTTTCAAATGGCCACCATTAAAAAAATGAATGTCATATTAAAATTATCTTAAGAATGGTTTGTCTTCTGTTTGATTACATCAAACCTTTTTTTTATTGTATCGCAAATTTTAATTGTTTTATTCAAAAACTATATTAGTTTAATTAGAATATACATTTTATTACAGATACATAAATTATTAACTATATGTCGTATATAATATGTTAACTATAGACACACAACATGTTAACCAACATTTTGTATCTGTAATTACCATGTGATGTGCCCATCCGACAGTTATACCATGGACCCTGGTCCACCTTGCAATGTGGACCCGAGTCAAAATACATAATTTATATACTGAATCTTCACATTTAGTATGTATTGTAAACATTTAGTATATAAAATTGTGAATATTTAGTATGTAAATTGTGAACATTCAGTATATAAATTGTGTATTTTTAAACTCGAGTCTACCTTGCAATGTGAACTCGGGTCCATAGAATAATTTGTCGCCTTCAATTTGTTTATAAATAAAGAAACGGTTAACTGTTGGCGTTCAAAAAAAAAAAAAGAAACGGTTAACTGCAATACAAAATGTGTCAACTATAATTGCAAAATTTGAAGAATAAAGAAACGGTTAACTGCATTACAAAATGTGTCAACTATAATTACAAAATTTGAAGGTTACTTTTGAACAAAGAAACTACAATACAAAATAAACCATGATTCATGATATAATTTACCGTAAAATTCGCATTATAACATTAACCAATAAAAAATTACAATAAGATAAATAAAGTAACAAATGTTCCTAAATAATCTACTATAAGTATCCAACATCTATAAAACATTAATCTACTCATTCTCCCACCACTCCAAAATCTATAGCATCCACAACGTCTATCTTTTCTTGAAGTTGACCCCACCAAAATCCATAACATCTCCTTTTTCACCGGACTCGTGCCACCAAAATCTATAACATCTCCCCTCTCTCAATCTTCTTATTGTGGGTATTATAAATATTCCCTTGCACGCATCAGGCTATGTTTACCTAAAAGTGTCTCTAATGCTCTGTGATTCTTTGATCTTCAGTCGATTTCAATCATTTTATATTCCATATTTTGTTTCTCTTCTGCTGCAAGTTGATTCAATTAGGTATAGTTTATTTAATTTTTTTTTTCAAATTTAGTCTACCTACCATGTCAGGTTTGGTAGGGTGGAATTGCAATTCCATTCATACTAAATTTCATGGGATTATAATTCCAATGCCTCTATCAGAATTATAATTATTAGGCGTCCCTTGGAATTGCATTTCCACATCCCATAAAATTAGAATTTCACATCAAATGACAACTTTGTCCTCCTCCTCCTCCTTTTTAATTATTAGGAAAGATTGCACTTTTCGTCTGCCCTATTGTAGAATTTGTCCCTAATTGTTGGTCATGCTCACTTTTCGTCCTTAAGCTATCATTGGCGTTGCACTTTTCGCCCCTTTACTAACAAAACATTATAGGGACG
>CM008337.1:16200521-16214803 GCA_002525835.2 Ipomoea batatas | reverse complement strand
GTGTACGCTATTTGATGGTGTGTACTGAATAAACTCTGCTCTTGTTGTGTCATAGCTCATACACCATATTACAGTGGTCATACTTATTTTGTTTTTCTATATATATTATATCCTTTGTTATTTCATTTGTAAGCATTTTTAGGTAGGAATAAAAAATTTAAATTGTTTTTTTTAGTACCACTGACTCTGTTACAATGTAGTATATGTTCATAACTACTTTCTCAACCTACTGAAACACAAAGAGTCAACAATTAAAGTCAATTGGATAAAATTTTTAATAGATAACGAAATATTATCGATAATGCCAACAAAGTAATGGAACTAATAGTCAAATTAAAAATCAAAGACTAAATGTGACAATGTCACAATAATCGTGAAACTAAATGTGTAATTATTTTCTCTATTACTTTATTAGTTATGGTAACACTAAATTTGGTTACGTTGTTGCTTTAGGGGTAACCGAAGTCATAATAAGATTATTAAGAACCGGAATGTTGTTTTCAATGAACAAGTGTTGTACAACGAACAATCAAGCCAAGGTTGAAAACTATAGATTCTTGAGTGAGGAAACTTGAAATGGTTGAACTCAAAAAATTCTCAATGGTTGATGTGTCGCAGAATGTCCTAGCAAATTAGTACCATGCATCCAAGGAGTAACCGTAGTGAAACCACAACTGAGTTTATCGAGCAAATTGTTTGATAACTACAAGGTTCTAAGTTAGACTTTTTGTGGAAATTGTCTATTTAGCATTTACCTTCTCGATTTGAGCCAAGTAATTAATTATAGGCAACCGAAGTTCATTTAACTCCTGGTAGTCCTTTGTCGACTAGGGTCATAAGACAGACATTACCTAGAGTGCACGTTTGGATAATGACTTTGGACTTTTTTATATATTAAAGAAGTAATTTTTTTTAGATCACAAGGTGTCTTGAATAAACTCTAACTATTTCAGACACCTACCTTTAAACTGTATAGAAAAATCAATATGGACATCACTTTACACTTTAATTAAGCCGGCTCAATGCAGACGAGGATTAGCCTGCGTATGATACAAGTTCAAAGAAGTAATTTTAGTGTAGCAATTGTAGAGATATTATAGAACAGTCAGGCAACCATATAGATTCTCTCCATCTCTTAGGCTAACCATAGTCTTAAAAAGTTTACCATTTTCAGAGTGAGGAGAAAACAAAAAAATTTAGTTATATTTTATTGATCAGAAAATGTGAGTCAGAGTGGTACAAAAGAAGCAATACAAGTTGATAAATTCATTAATGTCTAATCACACTTAGCTTGACAATTAGCAGAATTATCAAAAGGAAAAGAAGACATTATATTGCAACATAATTAATTGGTGCATCAAATAAAAGAAAAACGTGATGATAGCAAGTGTTACCAAATTGTTACACCTCAATGATATTAAGTAGGTGGCAAATGAGCTACTTTAATTTAAAATGTCATAGCCCATAGGTCATCTTTAAAATAACTGAAAAGGGATGTTATGGATTTTGGTTGGGACAACTTCAACAAAGGAAGTTAAAGATGCTATAGATTTCTTCTCAAAAGAAAAAAAAAAAAAGATGCTATAGATTTTGGAGGGGTCAATTGTACAGATGGCTATATTATTGGTGTTTTATTGATGTTGATGTGGGACTGTGGGGAAAAAGACAGACCAGATAATGACACTGCCGAAAACAAACACAAGCTAAGAGATTTTAAGAAGTAAAAGTTTGTCAAAGATATTGTGGTCTAGTAGCACCTGGTGTTCTAGAAAACACTCTCACATGAATGAATGTGAGTGAGTTTGAGTCTTAATGGAGGTAATTGTTAACTTTTTGTGTTTCAGTAGGTTGAGAAAGTAGCTATGAATAGAGTCAGTAACACTCAAAAAAAAAAAAAAGAAGTAAAAGTTTGAATTTATGTTGTATGGAAAGTGAAAACTTTTAAGTCAATAGAAGTTTTCATTAAAATAATGGACTTTCGCCCTTTAAACTAACAGCACTACATATATAGGTCCCGTTTTATAACCTCTGATCTTAACGTTATGGCTTGCATGTGCAGGAGCAGAGATCCTTATAGATTTGGTACAATATTCTTTTCGACTTTTAAGTATATTAGTGATGAAGCTATGGGCTGGGGCATAAAGACAATTAGATCAAGAGACTCAGAGAGTGGAGATTCGGGAGTTAATTATGTATAAGAAATAATTAGAACTTGTGTTCTAATCTTTAAAAAGTTGACGTCGTTTGTATTGAGTTTTTTTTTTAATTAAAAAATAAATACGACATCAGTTTCACTAAAAAAAAAAAATCGACATCGTTAAGTAAATTTTTTAAAAAATATTAAAAGGACAACTTTTCAATATTAAAAAAAAAACAAAAAAAAAAACATTATATATATGACGTTGATTTGTTATAAAACCGACGTTGTATATTTACTGATTTTAAAAAATAAATTCATTAATACATGACATCGGTTTGATAAATAATCGACATCGTATAATTAATGACAAAAAAATTATAATCTACGACATCGATTTTTACCAATGGTCACAATTTTAAAAATCAATATTCACAATTACAACTTTTGAATCTATATAATAAAATTGTGAATATAGAATTCAAAATTTGTGAATATTGAGTGATGTAATTTTGTATATTGAGATCTAAAATTATGAATATAGAATTCTAAAATTGGGAATATGAACTCGGGTCCACCCGGATTCCTAACATAATTTGCGCAAGTTCCTATAATTAATTTAAGTTCCCCAAATTACTTGAATGATGAATTCAGCAAAGTGAAATGGCCCAATTGATATTCAATCTTATCATTTACATGGTCCAATTGAATTTGCAACCCATTTAAATTTTCAGCCCAATGAATTTAACAACATTCATTTGAACTATAAATTTCCGATTTTTCCGTGTGCCTAAGTTGGAAATTTTAATGAAAGCCAACCCCGAAAACTCGAAAAGGATGGCTAAGTTGCTGGACCATAATTTTTATGGCAAATTATGTCTGAGATCAACACAGTTGTGTGGACCACAGTCTAAAATAACGTCACTGAATTTTATGAATTAAAATAATGTACATTTTGTATTAAAATAATATACATTATATGCTCACATGGGTAACTCAATTGGTCACATGAGTGAGGTTTGATAAAAAAGACTAAGGATCGAGTCTCACTAGCGGTAGTGTGGGAGCAACCTGTCAAAGTGAGGGGGACTCTTTGTGCGCAGAAAGCAAAGGCCTAGCCTCTGTGGTTCAGCTGAGTCATCATGATTTACATCCTCCCAGATGCTTTGTTGGGGTAGAGCATGGAGGACCCTTGAGGTTAGGGATTCAACATTTTGGGAAGAAATAATGTGTTAGAATAATGAAACTTTTGATGTAAGATAATGTACCTTATGTGTTAGAATAATGTACTTTATGTGTTAGAATAATGTACATTATGAGTTATAAAAATGTATATTGAAATCCACACAGTGGTGTGGACCACGGTCCACACAATAACTATTGAATTTTCATGGCAAATTATTGTGTGGACCATGGTCCACACAATACAGTGCTGTATAATTAAAGCATGTGCTCCCTCTCAACTAAAAGCCTAAGCTGATAGGTTATCAGAGATAGCGATAGGTTAGGAATTTTTTGAATTTTATTTTTTCCCTTCCCAATCTTCTCTCCTCTACCGATGGCTGCTCCCAACCATGACCATGCGATCACCGCCACCACCACTGCACATATTATATTTATGCTCACATGTATGAACCATAATAAAAATTACATTTTTAATATACTAAAAGTACATTATTTGTATACTAAATATACATTATACAAAATAATATACTTTCGGTACTCAAATAATGTACTTTTCATGAATACAATGTACATTTTTAATAGAGTTAATTCCATTTTTGGTTCTAGATTTATAAGTGACAGTCCATTTTAGTCCATTTTTATTAGAACATTGACATTTGGTCATAGTATTATTGTGACATGACCATTTTTTGTCCTCCGTCAACAAAATCATTGAAATATCGTTATATACAAAGGCATTTCGGTCATTTTTATACAAATTGAGTTGACCATATTATATTTGTATGTTTATTTTTTTGAAAAAATTCATAATTGAAGATCGAATATTTAACGACATTAAAATTGTTTTGCTAATAAAGGACTAATAATGGTCATGCCACAATAATATTAGGATCAAATGTGGATGTTCTAATAAAAAAAGACTAAAAATAGACTACCACCTATAAATCTATAACAAAAATGGAATTAACTCTTTTTAATATATTAACAATATATTATTTGTGTACTTAATGTACATTATTTGATAATATGGTCCTAGAGATGAATATCTGACACTTCAATCTCAATGAAACATAATTTTTAGAAGTAATTCCTTTATCTTTTAATATTTTGGGATTAACAAGTTGTGTAGGCCCTCACCATTAATCTCACATCTTATACATGAAGCTATATGCAAAATTTTAAATATAGTTTGTCCAGAAAGCGAAATTCATAGCACTAATTATAGAATAACGACATTATGATAATTTATATGACTCTAGTTTAAAAATGACTTAGTATCAATTTGAAAGTGTGATTTTTTCAGTGCAAAAAAATAAACTTATGGGATTTCTACCAGTGTTTGAAAGAAACCTAGGTTCTTCTCCGACTGAGGAGTTTAGATTATGAAGATGAATTTTACAATAAACAACAATTAGTTTCTCATAGAAACCTAGACATTTCTAGGTCTATATAGTTTTTGGTTTCTCGTATTATTTTCTCACCAAACACTATTTAAGAGATTATGCCATCATTGCCGAAAAATATTCTAGCAGCAATGGCTAAATATTCTTTTAAATTTTCATTTTAGACCTATCAATGATCAAAATTTATAATCATTTTTTTTTTACCACCGGAGGTCGGAAGCTTGGAAACTCACTTGGACAACTACTCCACAAAAATTTCTAACCACTCTGGCACTCTCGATTGTGGTTGGTGTTTCTAACCAATTTCATTGTGTTGGTTGAAGATAGCAATAATGATTTTTTTGAATCCTCAAAATGGTCAAAAAGTTGATCGAAACAACTGTTACGACTAAAAAGTGTATTTTCAACCAATATATGTTGATCAAAAATAGTAAAAATTTCAGTAGCGACATTTGAATAGAATATGTATACATATTATGTTATAATTATGAAAAATTTTCAATGTCAATTAGTATCAGTGTCTTTTATATCAAATATACTCATGTACTTTTCAGGTTATACCATATATTAAGAGATCAAGAATTGAGACTATCGAATATAATTCTAAATGTGTATACATGGTTATAACCAGTGAAAAAGAATAAGAATTTATTAACATTATAGACTTTTCCATATAATTATATAACATAATATAAATATAAAAGAATATTTATAATATGTATCTTGATATATAGGATAGGGTTGAAAATTTTTAATTTTAAAGAAGAACTCTTTTGAAAAGGAAAAAACAAAAAAAAAAAACTTGTATAGTTGATTTTTTGAGGCAGAAAAACTAATTACAAAAAATTGTTTACCAAAAGAAAAAAAAATAAAAATAAAAAACTATTCATGAAACCCCAACAACTCAACAAGTAATTTTCGTTCTTGAATTTATAGCTACATGTCAGCAATCAATACCGGTATGCGTCCCAATAAATATAAAGATTCTTTCGCTTTTCACTCACAAGTCACAACTTTAAAATTGATTAAATTTAATAATAAATTATTTTAATCTTCCATAAGAAATTTCATCCCGAGATCAAATAATCATTACAATTATAGCACCAAAATTAACATTATGGGCTTATGGCAATAATCATTTTATCAAAAGTGTGAAGGTAAGATCAAAATTAACATATATAATCATGGTTCATGGACAATCCCACTTAAGTTGATTAGGCTGATGACTTAGGTTCTGTTTGGCACGCCTATTGAAAGCTAGTAGCTAATACATTAACTAATTGTAATTAAAGTGTTTGATAAATTAATTATTGAATTAGCTTAAAAGTGTAAAAAGACTTAAAAAGATAAACTAAGATATTATGGTTTTGATTAATGAATGGTAGATTGTGTAATTTTTGTAAATTAATAAAGATTAAAAAAAAGAGTTAAAAGTCATAAACTTATTTTGAAATGCTATTTGGGGTAGCATTAATTTCAAAATAAGATACTCCGTATTATGTTAAACTTCCCATATTTTATCAAATTGTAACATAAAATAAACTATAAGCTCTAAAATAAAATTTTACCAAATAGAGTCTTAATAAGCACAATATTACAAGTTTTACCGTTAGCTTTCCTGATTTGAGCTACTTATTTTAAACAAAAATACTAATGGTACTCTAAAATCCTAATCCCAAACTTTTAGTCCCATTATGTGTTCAAATTTTATTGAAGGTAAAAAAAATAATTGATAAAAATCTAATTGTTATATAGTGGACCATGGTATGAAAACGTTGTTGTTTCTTCAAGTAAAGAAACATCTGCCATTATATTTAATGAATCATGTATTTCTAGCGTGTTCAGAATAAAATGAAACTACAATGCATATAAAATGAAATTGAATAAATTGTATCACATATTGTGTTTATATTATCAAACGATGGTGGTGGTAGGGTGCGGGGTGGGGTGGTGGGTGTGGAGATAGTTGTGGTGGTGGGTCGTGGATGGTGGTGGCGGGTAATTGGCTGCTCTATTAGTGTAAACAGAAAATGACTTCCAAAAAAAAAGTCATTTCCATTTTTAGTACTACTGTTATTAGGACATTGCCAATTTTAGTCCACTTCATTAATTTTTGCCACATTGCAGCCAGTCTTATTTATTTCTTGCCACTTTTAGTCCACCTTTAAATTTTTTACCAAATAACTGTCCAAAATAGGGATATTTTGGTATTTTCATGCTTTGATTATCTCCTTTACCCTTTGCAGTGGTTTTCCTTACACATTTTCATCCAATGAAAGCCATGACTTTGTAATGTGGCTCACATGGCTTTCGCCGGACCTCTTCATTCGATGAAAATATGTAAGGAAAACCACTGCAAAGGGTCAAGGAGTTGACCATAGCATGAAAAGACAAAAAATATTCTTGTTTTGGACGGCCATTTGACGAAAATTTTAACGGTGGACTAAAAGTGGCAATGGATAAATAAGACTGGCCGCAATATGGCAAAAATTAATGAAGTGGACTAAAATTGGCAATGCCCCAATAACAATAGGACCAAAAATGGAAATGACTCCAAAAAAAAAGAAGAAGTGATTTTTCAAAAAATCTTTTTTATTTTTTATTGATCACACCACTATTTTTTATTGACTTCCATTTTCGCTCACTAACCAAACACTGAAAACCGGAAAATGATTTCCTTCCAGTTCCCAAACGCACCCTTAGGATTAAAAAGAAGAAGAGAAATTACTGTACTTTGTGAATTATGATAGGAATTCTTTTAACGCAGAAAAATCCGCTTCTTCTTCTTCCCATCAGCATTCTCTCTCTCTCTCTCTCTCTCTCTCTCTCTCTCTCTTTCTCTTCTCCATTGGTTGCCTTTAGCTGCCTCCACTCTTCTAGTCCTCCTACTATTTTACCTTTCTTTCTTCTTTTGGTGTTGTTTTTGTGTATGAAACATCGCAGGGAGTAAGCAAGGTGGAAAGTGTTGGAGGTGTGGGGGCATATGATGCATTTTGGTGCATTGAGGAGCGGGATAAGGAATTGGCTTCGCGACTATGTCAGGGTTCAATCCGCCGCTGTGATTCTCATCTACATTCAAATTGCCTGCGCACTCATCGGATCTCTTGGGGCGCTCTACACCGGGGTTTTGTTCGCCCATCTCGGGATTGCGCTCTTCGCCCTCGTCGCCATCGAGAGCAGCAGCCAGAGCCTCGGCAGAACCTACGCCGTCCTCCTCCTCTCCGCCGTCTTCCTCGACGTCTCCTGGTTCCTCCTCTTCTCCCGCCAAATCTGGTATCTTTCATTCACAACTTTCTCTTTTTTATTTCCGGAATTTTTATAATTATTATTGTGAGAGTTGAAGTGGTCACGGACTCATAGAAACACTAGGCAAGGGGTCTCTGGAGAGTCAAATGCAGTTTACCATTGTTTTTTGGATTATTTCAGAGTTTGTGTGAACTGTAATGCATGTTGAAATTCAAGGGTATTTGATAAGGATAGTAACTCCCATGCAATCACACACTATTTTAGGGGCATTGGTTTAACATGTCAGGAATTACTTTTAATTGGCTTTATTAGTTTTCCTTCTGAATTTTTACTATGAATTCTGATGTTTTGTTTGGTAAGAGTATATTTATGTATGTTAAACTCTATTATGCCAATTTGGGCAGCCTATGGACAAAATTAATTACAGAGATGTACTAAGACAAACAAACATCTTAGGAATTCAAAATTGATTTAGAAACTTGTTGCCTCTGTTTGCATACTTTGCGCCCAGGAAACTCCTTGATTTACTGCACCTTGTGATGATGGAGTCTGATGTTCTCAGCATCTTATGTGTTTCTCCTTCCATGATGTCCAGATTAGGCTAAGGGGACTGCACACTTTGTTTTTTTTTTTTTGGTTTCCCCACTACCTGCACTTGACTCACCTAATCACAAACATTGCCCTTTTTCCATATTTGAATGCACCCACTTTTGGTAGAATTATTGAGTATAACTTCTCTTCAAACTGGGCAGGTAGACTTTGCCATATAGTATCTGTTAAATGTAGGAGGAGCATTGTTTTTCATAAAATTTAGGCACATAACAATGAGGTACAATTACAATTTGTACTTTTTAAGGGGACTAAACAAAAGAATCAGTACTGAGCACTCCTTTTTCTTTTTCCTTGCCTGCAGGAACATTTCATCTGAAAATTATGGAACCTCTGTTATCTTCTCAGTGAAACTTAGTATGTACATGCAAATAATTGGTTTTTGTGTAAGGTTATCATCTTCAATATTGTGGATTCAGATATACAGACTCGGTCCTTCTTATGTAGACAATTCTGTTCCTCGAGAAGCAGATGCTGATTTGCAAAATAGCTTTCTCAGTCCCGTAAACCCTTCTATAACTAGACATCCTTTCAGCTCTGGTGATGCTTTAGGTGGCTCTGTATATGACCCTGCATATTATTCATCTTTGACTGGAGATGGTAAAGATGAGGAGTATTTGTCTGGGGTATGCAACTCTTACCACCTTTATGCTTTATGTGATCTCTTCTATCCACTTTAACAGTTAGACTGTTCAGCTGTAGTTTTCTAATGCTTTTGTTACTTTTTTGAGGCAAATTTCTCTATAGACCATCTTGAGAAACTTTTACATTTTGAATATGCAAATTTTTTATTAAAAAACGAAAAGATTGCTCTCCTGTATTCATCTTGGACAATGGCAAGTGGAGGATCCATATAGAAACTCAGATAAGTGTGAACTCTGACATGCTGAATTGACATGATCAGTTTCAAATTTATGATTGATGGAAACTATGGATGGAGGATCATAATTTATATTCACTACACTTCTAGCATTTCAGCAGTTCCGTGTAATAAATTATGTTAATGCAATCCAATTCCAGAGGGGAATTAACTTTTATCTGTTTGAAATGGTTTAAAGTCTGTTTACTCCAAAATTAGGGGCTTGTTGGTTATATACTCCATAATTCCTTCTTAAAAGTAACCATGAAGATTTGCCACAAAGGAGGATATGGAGTGGAATGGAATGTTAGTGAAAAGTGACTTGATATAAAGTGGAAAGTTCATTTTATTTTATGTTATTTCCTGAGTGCAACATGTGTATGTGACTAAATCATTAGAATACACTTGTTGATTACAATAAAAAACCTTAGAAGTAAATCATTTCACTAAACCTGAAAGGCTGAGTTTAATTATGCCACCTCAAGATAGGAAACCAGGAATAGTACCTTGTAATCTATTAAGTACACTCTTTATTTCATTCCTTATAATGCACATCTAGTTAGTCTCTGAATCAAACATCATTCACATCTTGCGAATATCAGAAGTAGTTTGACCTCTAGAATGTTGATGTCAATCCAGAGAAGTTATAGTTATATCCTACTAATTTTATTGTTCCTTCACACAATTCTGAAATACAGAAACTCTCTTTTTCCAGACTCAGACAATGGAGGCCATTTTTAGATTGTTTCTGGTTACTAGAGAAGCTTCTAAACAACTGTAAACTGGGGAGACTGAGATGTATTCCAATTATCAATATCTAGACTGTAAGATTGACTCTTTAGAACCTTTTTACAGAAGAAGAATTCATCTTTGTGAAGTTGTGGCTTTCTATTTGTTTACATTATCTGGTTTCTAAGTGGTTACAACTTACAATGTTAAGAGAGGTACAAATTATATTTGGTATGTGAATTTTCATTGGTAATCTTGTCTCTATGGCCTCAAAGACAGTCCCTAGGAGATTCGATAGGATGAATTTTGGAAGCTATTGGTAGGTTCAAATTACAAAGCATAATTTTGTCCCCTGCCTTAACATGTCCTACAAATTTTGTCCCAAACATACAACCTGATGTCACTTGGATATTTTTGGTTAATTGAGGGTCATGACTGTAGGCATTCAGGGAACAAAAAAATCTAATTGCAAACTTTGTACTATGACACATGCCTTTTGTTCAATGAAATGATTAATTCGTATCAACTATTATTTATCAACTTATGATACTCTTTGCAAGGTGTCAATTGGCTTATCTGTATAATAATCTCTTTTATTTGTAGGCCAATCAAAATCATGGAATGGTGGTTGGATCAACTGCTTCTCCTGAAAGAACTACACCAGTGAAGCCAGTCATTAATAGATCTGTTCAGGGTAAAGATGTAAGTTGTCAGGATTCATCATATTGTCTAGCTATCATTAATTTCAAGCTTTATACAATTTCAATCACTAGTTCACTACTCTTTGTGACCTACCAAAGTGTAAGGCCACATTCTTTTCTGGCTTATTAATATTTGAAAATCTGAGAAATGAGCCATATATATATAGTTTGACAAAGCCTGTCTACTGCTGTAAATATAGGTACCTTTGACTTAATGGTGTAGTCAAACTTTCTCAAGTTCTCAACAGAACCCCTTTTAATTCCTTACCAAAGTAATTTACTCAATACTGAGCCACTTATGGCTTATTTGGTTCAAATCATGGGATAACAGAATTCTGCATATATGATGTGGAATAAGAATGGAATTAACAAAGGTGGACCAAAAATCCATTGTTTGTTTCTCAGAACTGAATCCTTTGTTTATTTCCCCAAACCAAATCCCTTCAGAGAAGTTTGAAATATACTTTTAAGTTCTTCCTTACTGTTTCATACCTGAATAATAATTAGAACACTTATGTGAAGTTCATTGGGTGTTTACCATGAAATGCAAAAAAAAAAAAGAAAAAAAAAAGAAGAAAATGTGGAGAGTAATTCACATGTGGAAAGTGAAAGGTATAAAAAACAATCCATTTGTAATTATTTGATTGAACTTGATGGCAAACACCTAAGTTTTTCCCTTAGTAAGTACTCATAATTTTCCGATTCTGCCCAAGTGTTTTCACTTGCTCAATAGTGCCATTTCAATTTTATTTATTTTCCCTATGGTAACTATTGTTGGCAGCATGATGCTTTTAGCTCTATAGCCCATGAATGCATTCTCAGTCTTCCCATTCTTTTGGTTAACCAATACTTTTGGTGTTGTGATAACTAGAAGTCCTATTGCTGTGTTCTCATTCTTCTACCTGTATTGTTCTCTCCCTTTCTCATCCCTGTGGCTTTCCTTTTTAACTTCCCAGATGATTGCTTCTTAAACTTTAGAGCCTTGATAATTGTTATATTGGATGGGAGTGAAACACTGGTAAAAAAGATGCATAGATGAAGGTTGAGGTGGATAGGGTACTCAACCTCAATAGGTAAAACTCATCAGGATATGTGCGATGGTTTTAGAAGTAGACAGTCATTCAATTCCCTCCAAACCTGAAAATGAAATATATTCGTTTTACTATTCTTGCTGTCTTTTGAAACAGAAAGGAGTACGAAATCATTCAGTATGAGAAGAACGTTTAGCCCTTGCATTTTTTACCTTCCCCTTTGCGTTCCTTAACCAAACCAACTTACCAAGCTCATGTATGAAACCATTTCATTTTTGGGAACTCGAACATTCACTATCAATCTATCAACTGTTTTTCAGACATAACATGAATGATTCTATGTATAAAATTGTAATGTTTGTATGCTCTAAACAAGCTCCATTTGCAGGACCTAAATGCTGTAAGGAATCTACTGCAAAGCTGAACCTGTCTGGATTTTTTCCCCCTCGAGGGTTATACATTTTTAGTAACTCGATTCTTGGCAGGGTAGTTTTATGGTAGTGAGTACTGTACAGTGACCCAGTTGTAGTATCACTCCCAGGATATAAGATTTGCATTGAAGCAAAACTTATTCTCTAAAGATAAAGATGATGGCAGTGTAGAGAAGCTTCACTTTATAGTTTCTAGCATAGAAATTTCAATCTTTATCTGGGGATATTGTTAAAGATTTGGCCAGTTGGTACAAATAGTTCTTGATTTCCTGGGAAATGAAATGAATACCACTCTAGATTCTGTCTTCATATCAAAATATACCCCTAGTTTGTTTATATATAAACTTTTACATTATCTCTCCCAAAAAGATTGAATCTTCAACTCCAAAGCATGTATGGAGAATATAAAAATCATTGTAACTCAGTGACTCAGCAGATAGGGCCAATGTCTGTGCACACAAGGAATCTACTTTGGGCATAATTCCAATACCTATCGTGGTTGAGTTTGAAAAAGTTTTACATTATTGAATAATAAGAATGACGTCAAAATATAAATAGATAGAAATGTTGGTGTTCTTGTAATTAGCAAAGGTAAATCTATTATTCTATTTTAAAAAATTGGCATCACATTAAAAATTACAAATTTTAGCCAATAATTTTTTTTTTAAAATCTTTGAAATATGATTTTTGGGATAAGGCTAAAAATATGTGAAGTCACAATATACTTATTCCAATTCCATTCCTCCTCTAGTGATACATGCAACATTGACATCTCACCTTTAAGTCTCATAATTTAGTATTATTAAAATTAAACTACATTTTCAGATGATTCATTAAACTGTCTTATTTGTTATTATTACTGTGCTCAGTGATGATTCATCGAACTAAAGCTATATAAAATGATTTAAAAAAAAAAAAAGAATAAAAAAAGAAGAAAAAGGTAGTTGATGATTCATCCAATTTCAATTAAAAACTTTTTCAAGGATAAATTCACTTAAACCCCCTCTTAATTTATATCAATAACGTTTGAATCCCTATTGTTTCATAACCAACACATAAATCATTCAAATTTATTGTCAATAAAAAAAACTCTAATATGATTGGTCTTATCTGATATTGTCTCACTTGAAATGCACACTATTTTTTTTAATAAAATATAATATTTTCCTAAATTCATAGAAAAGTATTCTATTTGTGCTACGTAGATGGGCCGATTTTTTTTCTTCCGAATAAGGCAGAGATTCAAACTGATGACCCTTGACATGAGGTTAGCTCTGATACTAAATTGAAGTGTGTGTTCCATCTCAACTAAAAGGCTAAGCTAATAGTTGGATTGTACATTTATATTTATATATTATATGCTCAATATTTTTTTTTGCCTTGAGTTAGAAAATATTAACTGATTATATATTTTTTAAAGATAACCGGACACTCATAGAAATATAGAATATAGAAATAATTTCTAAAATATAATAGGATCAAAGTGTTGCAATCAGAATTTTCAAGGGTCAAAGCGAAAAATATCTCTTTTAGAAAATATATGTTTTAAAAAATAAAAAAAGAAAGTTGAAAACATTTCTTTATTGAACTGGCACGCGGCATACACGGCTTCACATGAGATTGTCTCGCAGTGGTTAGCAATGTGAACTTTAATTTTTTTTTTGGAGGGTGGGGGAGGGGGATACCCAAGCTAGACGACTAGCTTTCAAAACCTCTCCTAGGGAGAGACCTTCTCAATCTTTCGACCTCGAGTTGATCAATCACCTCAGCAGGAGGCACCATAACCTCCATCCACTCACAGTGTCTTGATCGCGCAAGGTTTGCGAGCCAGTCCGCCATAAAATTATCCTCTCTTGGCACATGAGACACCTTAACAACCCAGTCCCTTGATAACAATCTTCTGCACTTGCTAATAATAGCTCCCATAGGACCCAAGAGGTCGCATTCGTTG
>CM008337.1:16111510-16122077 GCA_002525835.2 Ipomoea batatas | reverse complement strand
TTAATTAACATGTACTTCGATCTCCCTCACAAACAAAATGGACTCTCGCTCTCCCGATCCCTCTCACAAATTTATCTATCTAGTAGATCTAATAATTGAAAAAGAAAAATAAGAAAACAAATGAAACAAGTCAATTTTATAAATATTACAAACTTCATAATTTGTATGAAGTAATATTTATGAAACTAATTCGCTCCTTTTTACATTATTTTCAACTGTTAGATTTTTAAATTGACAGTTTAATTAGATTTATCCACAGTTCTTATAGAAGAGGTGTGTCACACACAAAGGAATTGAAAAATTTATCTTTAAAAAAAATTTACATTACGTTATATATAGGGCAGTACTAAAAATATAGAAGGTAAAGTCAAATTCTTAATTAATGATTCTATACTAAAACTCTTGTCAATTAGGCAAGGTTGGCCATGAGATTGAATGGATGGTTATTAATGTACTGTACACATAGGTGTACATGAAACTAAAACTATATAGTACCATGCAAAAATATGAGAAAATTATTGTATTTAATTATAATTATTATTATATTTGACTTTTTGTATTTCAGCAGGATGAGAAAGTAATTATGAACGGTAATAAAAACTTGTGTAAGACCGTCTCACAGATTTTTTACTGTCTCACGGATCTTATCTGTGAGAATAGTCAAGTCAAGATAAAATGTAATAATTATACTAACAAATGCAATACTAAATCATGAATAAAGTATAAATTTCATATTGACCCGATACGTCTCAAGCATAAAGATTAATGAGACGGTCTCACAAAAGTGTGACGCATTCTAAACATATATTACATTGTAACAGAATCACTAGTAGTTTAAAAAAAAAAAGGAGTGAAAGTAATTAGTATACCATCATGAGATGTAAGGGAGCATTTCGAACACGGCCAATAGGATCATCCAAGAGATCAACGACGAGGCGGGGCTTCCCTTCTTGGCCGCCCTCGCACCGTGACTCTAGCTCCTCCACCGCCGCCTTGTCTCTCTCCTCATCGTACGCCCGCACCACCACCTCCGGCAGCTTCTCCGCCACTGCCGCAACTTTCAACGACATCATCACCACACAACAAAAACTATATATATATATATATATATATATATGTATCTGATGCACTTGTTGGAGATAACGTTACTGTGTGATAGGTTATTTCAATTCACAGTACAGTTTGAGTTTAAGGTTCTCCCTGTCTGTTCTCCTCATCTTCACGCCTCATTTCTTTATATAGAGAGCAGTATAGTACAGTGTGTATCTGCTGACATGGCAACTTCAGTTGTTCTTGAGGTCATCCTCTACCAATTCTAACCCCATTCACATGTCATGTGAATCTACCTTTCCATATACATATATATATATATACATGGCCATAGCACTTAATATTAAACAAAAATAAATTAAACCTAATCTTGAATTGGTCGCCACACCAATGATATGATGTCTACTTTTTTCAGATTATTGGTGATGTGATGAATTAATTTATAAGTACTTATAAATACATAATTTTAAAAAAAAATGGAAATTGTATATAAATAATAATTTAGAAAAAAAAAATCTTATATCCAACCAAATAACCAACAATTTAAGCAGGAAAAGTTTAAGGTGTCTATTAGGAGTAATATAATATCTCTTGCATTGAGTGCAACTAACTCAAGTGATTAATGAAAAATAGTTTGAATTTGTATAGGCCAAGGTACCTACCATATCCCATACAAGGGTCACACTTGTGTGAGACCGTCTCACGGATCCTTATTCGTGATACGAGTCGGGTCGGGTCGAAGCACCATGCGAATGTCATACTTATATGTGCAAATCTTATACTTATATGTTCAAATATAACACTAATCAAAAATACAATTTTTGTTACTTATAAGAGAAAAAGTAATACATTTTTCATAATAAGTAATGTTAATACTGTAAGACGTAAGGTGTGTCCATTTTTACACTTTGTTTCTTACAGCTCAGATCTTAAGAAATTTGGTCATTGATCAATTCAGAAAGACGAATGAGAAGGCTCGAACCCACCCCCTTCCATATAGAAGTGCAACCGGGTGCCACTAGACTACAAGGTCTTGGCATCAGAAATGTTATTAACACTTGAACTTTTATATATATATATATATATATATATATATATATATGAGTTTATTACCAAAATGGTCCCTCGACTATTGTGAAATTACCAATTTGGTCCTCAACAATTTTTCTTGACCAATTAAGTCCCTCGACTTTGAAAAATTTAACCAATTCGGTCCTCCGTTTATTTTTCTGTTAAACATCCGTTAAATCAGGACCAAATTTGTAATTTTGCTATAGTCAAGGGACCAAATTGGTAATTAATTTTTGGGATAAAATACAAATAAGTCATCGTACTTTTTAGAAACAAGCAATTNTATATATATATATATTGTAGATTTGAAGTTGTTGAAAAAAAGAAGAAGAAAAAGTAGTAAAAGAAAAGGTGATATATGGCATGGCTTACAGTATTGGCTTTGTTGTCCAGAGCAGACATGAAGCAAAAGAAAATGGTGGTGGTGGAGAGTTGGACCATTCCCACTAGCAGGATTGCAGGAAGGTATGTAAACACATTTTCAATATTACATTATACATGCTGCCTCTTTCTATAAGCCTTTTTTTTTTTCAACATTTAGTTGTTAGCACGTCTTTGTGTGCGTTACGTTGATTTATCACTATCCAATTTCAATAATTTATTGAAAAGAAAAATAATTCTGTGCTTTTCATATATGAACTTATCTCTTTGATTTTTTTATTTTTTTTTTTTAAAGTAAAGGTTGTGTTCGAGATTGATATTGATTATATTTTTTTAGAGAGAGAATGATTGGAGTGTTTTACTGTTCCAATTCTTAAGGTATAATTCTATGGTAATTCCTATTGTAATATTGTAATTTTATGGTTATATATATATATTATAGATGGTTAGTTAATGAAATTAATGGTTTTTAGTATGAAAATATAATTGCACAATATTAGTATAATTACCTAATAATTGTTATGATACTTGAAAAATTAATTCCACAAATATTAGTATATTTAACTAATAATTATTATGATAATTAAGCTAATAATTAAGAGATATTTATATAATTACAATTAAACATGGATCGTTGGATTGTTGTTGATAATATATATATATATATATATATATATATATATATATATATATATATGTATGTATGTATGTATGTATGTATGTATGTATGTATGTATGTATGTATAATATACTTAAGGTATAATACTAAGGTATAAATTATATACGTCCCTTATTGTCACGATGTCCTATTCAAACTATTCAAATATTTCAACTCAAACATATTTAGAAAAGTGTTGTAAATACGACCTTCTATTAGTCCAATCTACTGGGATCGTTGTACGGTAACCATAACAATTATATGCCAGAATAATAGTAATATAAAAATAGAGAGAAAAGAAACTCAAACACAAGAGAAAAAAAAACTCCAAAAGCCAACATTTTATATTAATCATTCAAACTTTATATATACATATACGGCGCGTTCATGTACGAAGACTTTCCCAGGTGAAAGATAAGGTGAAATCTGAACCGTTGCTATGATCATTCACAAGAATTATTAAAAAACGCGCTTCTACTGAAATTCACAAGTATTCTTTATCTCCTCCTTTTCTTTCTAGCTTGATGATCTCCACTAGCTCTACCCTCTTTTCTTCTGCTTGTTGCAAGGTTTGACACAGTTCTTGGAAAGCTCTTCTTCTTCATGTACTGTGTCTTTGGCCAAAACAAAACTATTGAGTTGCATCATCATGCATATTGTATATCGATTTCGATTCCAGAAGCAGGACGAAATTTGATTATTAACATGCATCCAAATGATCGTATGAAGAACAAATTCTCAGAAAGAATAAAGGTTTTCAATGAGAAGTATGAATAGGGTTTAATTATTAACATATATCCAAATGATCAATTATCTCAAACTATGCACCTTAAGATATAAAACCAAGTACCTTAAGTTTAAACTGATGCACAACTAGAAAAGTGACGCACATTAAGTTTTAAATATACGCACCTTTATAAGAAGGAAAACGATACACCTTAAGCTATGGAAAGACGCACCTAAAACTTTAGACTGACGCATTTAAAATTTCAACAAAAAACGCATGTTAAGTTCTCAACTGAAGAACTGATGCACCTTAAGCACAGAAACCACACACACCTTAAGAAGAAAAAACGACGCACCTTAACTACTCACATTAAGTTTGACCAGTACGAAAAATGATCAAATTGTCATTGCATTTTTTTTTTAAATCTTTGTTAATTTGGACGTTGATTTTGGAAAGATCAATTGTTCTCATCTCACCACATGTTTGACCTGTGCACATCATATGCACTTTAACCGTATTTTGTGTGTGTGTATATATATATATATATATAAAACAAAATGATTAATAATATTAGCATTTATCTCTGTACGTCATAGTAGACATTTATTTACTCAAAAGTTATTAGATTATAAGTAGATGGGATTATACCCGATGAAGAATGAAGATGGACCACTTGAGCTGGACAGGGGCATTGGAGTTCAACCCAGTAATTAAACCCATGGTTGACCACATTATTTTAGTGGTTTGATGCTTTGTAAATTGTACGATGGAATGTAGTGAGTACGCGTGAAACAAATAAACTTTAATTTAGTAATAAATAAATGAACATAGAAAATTGATATTAGATCATCTAAATTAATATATTGGGTCAAAGACCTTGTGGTCAAGTGGCATCCGGTGTCCCGATTAACACTCCCACATGGATGATGGGAGCCTCAGTGGAGACAACTGTTGACTCGTTGTGCTTCAATAGGTTGAGAAAGTATCTATGAACAGTCAGTAGTACTCAAAAAAAAATATATTGAGGATATTCATGTGAGAATTGATGTAGGGTAGAAAATTGAGAAATCATTATAATCAGCAATTTGAAAAGATTGGCTATTCTAAAGTAAGGAAAAATGTCGTGGTAATTTTATAAATATTTAAATTTTAAAATGCATCGCACACAACTACAAAATACACCGTCGCACACAACTACAAAATACACCGAACAAAACTAAAGAGTGTGTTCGATGATACATGCATATATACGCAATCAAAGATTTAAAAGTGCATTCGATGATATATATATAAAAATGTATTGTACTTTTACATATCACTAGGTATACCTTGTACTATTACTCAGTACATTTTGCTATTTTGATTATTACATGTTAAAGTTTGAAATATTTGCCAAAAGTTATTTGTGTTTTTTTTTTCTTCTTATTTTAGTCATTGGTCATTCACATGTCGACAACTATATATATATATTATAAGAGGGTAAATATTTTATAATAAAAAAGTATAAATATGCAAAATATATTTGGATCTCATTTCAAGTTAAATAATTGGAAGTGCACCCCTTTGTTCTCTCTCACTCAAACTTGGGTGTGAAATCATTGTCTTCTACTATTTACTCAGATGCATGGCATTGCAGTGTACATTACTTTTCGCTTTAAGCCTTTAGGGAACATTGCCATCATAAAACCAGGCTTTTTACTAACCTTCTAACGTCACCTGCCACTTCTTTATTTACATTCTCTTTTAATATAAAAACAACGAGATTTACGGCTTAATTTTACTCACCGAAATGGATCACATTTATGTGAGATTGTTTTACGGATAGTAAAACGGATCGGGTCAATCGTGTTAATATACAAATATAATATTTATACTAACAAATGTAATTAATGGTGTAATACTATATTAATTAAGAATAAAGTATTTGTTACTTATAAATGAAAATGTAATACTTTTGAAGCAAAATATAATATTTGCATAGATGTTGACAACAAATTGATCAAATTAATAACTAGAATATGAAAATATAGGAGTAAAGTTGACTAATAAAAAGATGAGCACTCAATAATAATATAAGGGCTAAATTTCTCTCTCTCTCTATATATATATAAAGGGCTAAATTGATATTTTAGCAAAATAATTTTTCTTTTTTCAGACCATCACCAAGGTTAAGTATCCATGTATTACAGCATAAGTTGTTGTAGTGGCATATTCATTTGGTTTATATTTATCATATTATACATTGACTTGTGTAGCATCTAATACACCACCATTTTATATATGCAATTAATTATAAGTTAATTATGGTTGGTATAAGCACTATATAATTAAAAAATTTATTTTAATTCATTTTGTATTAGAAAATAAAATATAATGTATGCATTTTAAAAACTATATTAAAATATATTTTTTNATAAAATTTACATGTTGAATATTCATAATTTGATTAAATGTTCACAATTTAGATTGTGAATATTTAGTACGTTAATGTACTCGGATCAACCTTGTAAGATGAATCCGAGTCAATCTTATAAGGTGGATTCGGGTCCATGGTATAATTAATGAAATTTGTGAGTTTGATCCTGACCGATAATGTTAATGGTGTAAATTGATATGGGTCAACCTAGACTGTGAACATAGATAATATATAAATAACACAATGAGACACAATATATGTGTACACACACACACATATATGTATGTTAATTTACTAAATACTTTTTTACAATAAGTTAATGTTATCAACTAATAGTTATACCTTCTAACTCAATCAGCTAACAATCATTTACCGCCTTTGTTTTGTTTTTATTTTTTAAGAAAAACCAGATGTGAAGGTAGCTTTTGTGGAAAGCACATAGCTAAGTTATTGGGAATGTGGTCCTTTGGGCTAGTATAGTGCACGCAAATGTTGTAAAGCTAACCCCCGCATCAGGCGGTGCAACGTAGTACGTACTCGTGTTTAATTTCTTAGTATCATTATCAATTTTGATGCTCGCTCGATCGCATGTTTTTAAACTCATAAAACCTAATTATTAATGAGCTCTTTAGCCGAAAGCTTCGGAGATCGATCGATGGTGACACGCGTTAATGATTTGATCATAGAAAACAAATATATGAAATAAAGTGATCGATACTTTTTAAAACAATAATCAATTAACACTTTAAAACAATAGAATAATAAGGGAACGTGTAGTACAATTCGTATTAGCATTAAAATAATTTAATTTTGATTATCCTTTATTTGTTTTCTCTTCTTTCATGAATATTAAAAAAGACGAAGAATGATTACTAATGTCTTCTCATGAACGAAGATTCAAAGAATGATTACTAATTTCTTCTCGTAGTTACTCTCTTGTTAGTATAGTGATACTATGGATCACGTACTCTTCTATGCAAATATTCTGAATTTTAAAAGACAAGTAAGAGGCGATCGACTAATCTATCTATTCTAATTTTACTAGTAAGTGATGAGATAAGAAATTCGGAGAACATGGCAGAGATTTAGAGATTTTTAAATAGCTACTTTTATGTTACAAATAATTAGATGAGCTGAGATACATTTATGTTGCAAAATGTTATGAATAATATATTTATAGTTGGATCAGAGTTGAAAGTTGGCAAGGAATTTTTCTCATCTTTTCTCGTTTTAAGAAAACTATTACACTTCCTACCACTGAATTATAAATATAATTTTACCATTATGCTACATGGTACGTGTTAGTATAGGCTCAGGAATTAAATTCACTCAAAACATATTATATAAGTATACACATTGCATGCACATGAAATAAAGACGACGGTACGTCAAATTAAATGTCGCGAGGATCAACAAAAATGAGAGCAGAAGAAGAATCATGGTACATAATCGAAGAACCCTCCGAGGAACCATGGACGATGTTAGCCGCCTTATTATTATCATCATCATTATCCCCAACTAAACCCAACTCTTTGATGCACCACAAATCTTGCCACGAAAAATTCTTCCAATGCGGGATTCCCCTTCGGACAGGGTCATCCGGGCTAACCTCCGCTATCAATAACTCACAACCACGACGGTCATTTCTAGCCACGTTGTGCGCGAAAGCGCACAGCGATTCCATCATCTTCGAACCACTATTACCTTCCATTCTAAGCCCGTACAAGAAATAATACCCGAAATTCTTGGATACGTTAGGGACAGAAGGCAATCTTAGCCACGGGATCAACCTGTCCAAAACCCTAGTCCCCAAAAAGCAAGCCTGTTTCAACCCCGACAAACCCTTCAATTGAACCTTGTACACTTCCTTAGCGTCCCATATACTTAGGATCGCATGATTGGGCGGGAAAATCCCACTGTCGGGGTCCCAAGTTGAGAGGCTTTGCTTTGGGACGGCCATGAAAGTGCCCAGGTTTAGTTTGTTGTTGAGGACTAGGTTAATGTCCTTGGGGAAGAATTCTGATGAGCCGTCGAAGACGCGGCGGTAATAGGACTCGGCTAGATTCGACGGAACCCTAACGACGGCCACGTCTGACCCTAACGGCTTCTTGTGACGGTGAACGGGCTGTACTAAGACCGATGGGGTTCGGAATTTAACGTAGTTCAACGTTCCGGTGAACAAGTTTATGGATGCTTGATTGCTGCAATCTGTGGCCATGTAAATATACTCAGCTCCATTGCTTCTGCTCCAATTTTCCAAGCTTTGGACAAGCTTTGTTCCTATCCCAAGCCGCCTGAATCAAATTCAAGTTTATTAAACACCATATATACTAGGTAAACCCTACCAGCTAAAACCAAAGAAAAACAATAGGCCAGCCAGGTAAACTTGCCAGCTCAAACCAAGAAAAACACAATAAGCCGTTTTCACTGAGAGTTACACTTGTAACCTTGTGGTTACCAAGTCAACAATCTGACTAACTTGACTAGGGTTAAACACTACCTTAATCAAATTCAAGGTTTAGTAAACACCTATCTCAAACATATTTATTATTCCGTTCCATTTTATGTGTCTGGTTCGGTTAACGTGGAAAATATTTTTTATCCAATTTTTCATAATGTTAAGTTTAGTATTAGTATACAAAATTTATATATTTAGAAACTACACTAAAAGTACTATTAAACACAAAATTTTAAATTTAAAAATAAGTAAAAAATATTAAAAAAAATAAACAAATAAAAAATAGTTGGTTTGACAAATAAATAGTGAGTAGGACAGACAGATAAAATGGGAAAAATGAGTAATATCTTAGTGATTTTAAAGCTTGGTTTACGAGATTGTAGATAAACAGATTCATTAAGAACCCAAACTGGACTCAAATAGTATTTTAAATATCTAAACTTGGCCATAAATATCACTTACCCAAACACACCTGATTAAGATTTTTTGTAAGATTAATATAATACTACCTCCGTCCCAAAATGGATGTCTGATTCGTTTAACGAGGCTTGACTGGGATTATTTTTACTCTAATTTTTCATAATATTAAATTTAGAATTAATATATAAAATTTATATATTTAGAAACTACATTAAAAGTATTATTAAACACAAAAAATTAAATTTAAAAATAATAAAAAATTACTAAAGAAAATAAGCAACGAAGAAAGAGTTGGTTTGACCAGTGAATAGTAAATAGGACAGGTAAAATGGGACAGAGGGAGTATCTATTTTACCTACCCGACACTCAATAATGGGTCAATCTACTAACCTTTTAAGTTATCAATTCAATTATGTCAACTCATGATATGTCGATCCACAAGCTGTAAGTTGTTAATTAATTTAATTATAATAGTTGTGGGATATATATATTGATCTGATTAGCACTAGATTACAAACAATATGTATAGTAGTATATGATAACCAAAAGTGCTAGTACATTTGTACCAATCCCAAGCCTTGCTTTTTCTTTATTTGGAATTTGTTAAAGTGATGGTTCCATTGCCAAAAAAAGTTGGTGTTCTTTTGCTTAAACAAATCCTACATAGTTTAGAGAATAATACAACCACGTATACATGCACTAATTAGCAACTAAAATTCTTCTTTTCTTTCTCTAGATAGCTTTTTTATGCAACAAATTCAAGTGGATGATGGATTATTATTTAGTGATGTTGTTAAGTGAAACCTTAATAATTAATGTAGTGTTGGAAATGTTTTTTAAATCAATGATGAGTGTCACTAAAGATTGATCTCTTTGGTAGATAGAATGAAGTTGGAATGATTATATTGAATTTCTCCAATAGCACCACTTTCATTGAAATTTTCATGGTAAGAAAAACTGAATTTGTCTACTGAAAAATTTATAGGCATTTAATTTACCAGCATATTTTTGAAGATAAATTAATAAAATTTGTAGGTATTTCAATTTATATTTCTATTACTCTAACCATATATAGTTTATCCCAAAAAAAAAAAGGCCTTTTAGAGGTTGTTGTAACTGATCAATTATAAATTTATAACAGAATTTGAACTTTGTGATTACTAAATCAAACAACCTAATCAATTTGGGTGGGATTGTCCGACATACTCCACCGCAATATTACTCTTATATGACCTTTAGTATTGCCTGTGTGCTGTGTGCATCATTACTTCATTACGTTGTAATAATGGACCAAACTCGTTTTAAATGTTTCAAACTCTTGTTTGTTTGTGTAGTTCCCTCATAATGGGAATAAAGGTTTTAAAAATATAAAACAAAAAATCAAGG
>CM008337.1:16026708-16055126 GCA_002525835.2 Ipomoea batatas | reverse complement strand
CATATCTAATGATAATATTTTAGTTTAAATGTGATGAATATTGTTTTCAAAGTGAAGACTATTTAGCTAGAACATAAATATATAGTTTTGACTTAAGGAAACTTGCCACTAATAAATAATGGAAAACTTTACAATGCCAAAAAAGGCATTGTGCTATTGCTATAAATAGAATAGAAAGTAGTGACATTTTTTTTTGTAAAGGATTATTATTTTATTTATGAAAATATTGAAATCTTTTAAGGTGTTAATTGCATTGGATTTATTTAAAAGCATATGAGCATTGAAAATTGGATTTATTTAAAAGCATATGAGCATTGAAATTTGTAAAGAGTGCATTGTGTACATTGTGGGACAATGACCAATTGCACTAATACAACCATAAAAGGTTTTATCAGGTATAAGAGACATTGGTATTAATTGGTATCGTAAATATTTTTAAAAAAATATTGTTGTTCTTTTAAAGGAAAAATAATAATAGTAGTGGATATGGTGTCTTTTTGGTGTTATGAAATTTTGTATAAATATTTAGTTCAAATGGGATTAAAAAATAATTTAGTTGTAATCACCCTTTGCAAGGGTCTCAATGTCTAATGGTGTCCTACGCATCATCATAAATTGTATTTGATGAAACTATACCTCTTGTTATTAGGGAAGTGACTTTACTAAATAGAATGATTCTTATAAAATTTCAAAAAAAAAAAAAAAAAATTTAATGTATACTGTATATTTCACAAATTGTATGTATATGTGTATAAAGAATATTTTATACATTTTACCATGGTAAAAGTCTTCCCAGTGCCAGTTTGTCCATAAGCAAATATACACGCATTATAACCATCTAAAGCGGACTTGATAATTGGTTCAACTTCGGAAAATACTTCACCTGTTAAGTGGCACAAATGCACAATAAACCAATATTTTAACTTCAGAAAATAGATATTAATATAATCTAATTTAATTTAATAAAAACCAACACAATTTTCAATCGTTTACTTTTTATATGTTTATTTAAGAAGTTTTGTTTAACTTAATAATTTAAAAGTTGACTAAAATTATTTATAATTTAAATTTTTAATAATATTTAGTCTTAGTAAATAAATTTTATATATTTAATAATTGGACACAGTAATTTATTTTATTAAAGAGACGTTAAATAAATTCCTCTATTAAAGATAATGATAGTTAAAAATAAAGAGGATCACATTTTCTCATACAATTTAGTTCTTCGTTGTCAATTTTTTAAAATCCAGCCATTCAATTGTTCCAAATACCATCAATTTGGTTCCTCAATAATTAATGTTAATAGGGTATATGGGTTAAATTGTGGAGGGGAATTGAAAGTTGAGTGTGAAATTCCAAAAAAAAAATAAAAAAATCCAAGCAGAACTTTAAATTGAATGAAAGTTTTTTGTCAAGAGAGAAACGTTTATAACAATTGAGGGATTGAAATTTATAAATTAATAAGGGATTAAATTGTATAACCAACATCAATTGTAGGCCCATAAACGTAAATTTTCCGTAAATAAATAAAACAAGGAGAGAAGGGTACCTTGTGACGAAGTGGGTTGGAAAACTTTGTCAAATGTATAAAATTTAGACTTATTTTCAGCAAAATTGACGTGAACCTGATTTGAACCACAATTTACAACCCTTTTTTGGCTGCCATTAATATCTTCTCCGATGGGTCGGACCCGACAAAACACACGAATATTTCCTGTCAATATTCACAATCTTTACTACATAATACATCACAAATTCAAGGCAAATGTCTGTACGCATTAGACATTTAGATATTTTTGTTGCGGTATCGTAATTCTAAAAGATTTTGCACAGTTTTATCCTTAGAAGAATACGACACTTGCGTTGTACAACATCTTCTGAGATTCCTTATCAACAACAAAACCAATTTTGCAAAAATGTTATTACGTTTCTTTTAATGTTACATACCTTTCACCGACAAAAATTAGTTTCAATATATATCTTATAAGTCAGGTCTAAATGTCTTTGGGAATAAGCCGAATAGTTCAGTGGTGTAAAGATAAGGTTAAAGGTAAATCTCAACCTGGGTTAGCAAGTTTTTTGTCTTTGGTTCATCAAGACATGTATCACGATTTACCTCCTCCATTAGGTTGTAAGAGCTTGACAGTGGAAGATTTTCAAGATTAACGTTCAATTTTAATTTAATTTATTTATTTTTAAGTTGATAATGTTTGGTGTGTGTTGAATTGACAAAACATTATAAAAGTTAATTTCAGAAATGATCCATTTACTATTAATTTTGTCCCAATTTGATTCTCAACTTAGATATCTATTTAATAAACATTAAATTTGAGGTAATAATGTAAAAAATAGTTTGTTGTTGAGATAAGCAAATTGGGTTCATAAACTTAACCAATTGAGTTCATCATTAGTGATGAAAATGTGATGAAGAATCAAAATGTTACATTATTACTCTTAAATTTAATATTTACTAAATAGATATTTAACTGAAAGATTAAATTTAGAACAAATCAAATTGAAAGTCGATAATAAAAATTAATAAAGATCAAGGAATTATTTATGGTCCAATTGAAAGCTCGAGATAAACATCATTAAATGTCAATAGTGAATGAAGTATTCTTGGAATTAAGATTATAATAACATACCTTTCAAATCCAGAAGCTCATTGAGAACCTGTCTTCTCTGGAAATTTAGCAGCTGAATCTTTGCAGTCAAGCTGTCAAGTTCATCTGTGAATCAAACCCAGAATTGAACGGAATTTAGGGAACAAAAACACATATTCAAAACAAACTATTGCAACTTGACCACTACACAAAAAAAAAAAAAAAATCAGAATTGTTATGCACATAATAATACAAAACATTTTATTATACATACTCTGAATCTTTGAAATGGCAGTTGCAGTGTCTTCTCCTTCCTCATCTGACGGCGACCTTTGATCGGACGGCGGCGGAAGGCTTTTGATTATGCTACAAACTGAGTCAACCCAGTTTCCGTTCAGGTCCGTCTTCAATCCCAGGAGTGAATGAATTGAGTCAGAAAGGGAATGGAATGGCCTTCTGGACTCCATTTCCATGCTGCCTACCTACATCATCAACTTAGCTTCTACCTTCATATCAAGAATATATAAAACATAAAATATTACCTACCCCAAATGAATTAGTCATTTGAACTAGATCAAGACTTGGGTGCATTTAGTGTGTGTGTGTATATATATATATATATATATATATATGATACATCGGGTTAAATTGAGACTAATTATAATAAACTATAAATTTTGACCTTTTACCTGGCCGGAGTATGGTTGAGTGAAAGAAACTCATACATTCTTAACCAAATGTCAAAGGTTTGATCCTCAGGCCAGCTATTACACGCATTAGAAGTGCCTACAATGGGATTAGGGGTTGATATGGTTGGGATTTGTACAAAATTCTCTCTAGTGCTCCTCCATGTGAGAGGGCATGAGAAGAGATAGATGGTTTAGTTTAATTATTTGATGAGGTATAAAACCAGGCTATCATGTGTTGGATTTTGGGTTGTTGACAAAATGTACAAATTGTAGCTTGCAACAAAAAAGCATTAGAGTTAGAGGCATAGGGGGCCAGAGGGGAGGTTTGTCTTTGTCTGTTTGAAGAGACTTGAGAGGGCCCCCTTCTTGGTCTTACATCCCACTCATAACTCATAATCCTTCTTCCTCTCTTAATTGTATGGTGCAACTATTTTTACTATTTTAATCTTTTTACTAGTTATATTATTATGGAATTAATCAATTTGTAAGATATATTTTTGTATCCAACACAATTATATAAACTACTTGCATTGTACTAAATACTGTTATCACTTGTTTTCATAGTATCATACGTGATTGTATTGTACCCAACACCAAACACATTGGTGCCAATTTGGTTAGGAACATGTGACCTCTCATTTGAGAGAGTCATAATTATGCTGCTCGACTATAAGGTGTTTGGCGTCCAATTGATGGTTAAAGACAAAAAATGAGAACGTCACTATGATTAAGAGATCAAAAATAAAAATAATTCATGGATATTTTTATGTTTTGAAAAAAATATTAGTAACTTTGAAATATTAGAATCCAATACTTTAGCATGTGAATTCTTTAATGTTGCAATAACAACTTATGAGCAATTATTAAATTCTTTCTATATTTTTCCCATTCTTTCATGGAATCATTCACTTTGTAAATATCATGATATACTTATTTTTAGGTGTCATTGTGCATGCAAGATATAATTTGCAGCCTATTTTAATTTATTATGTTTACTAATGGGATTTATTGCGAATATATGCATAAGCACAACTTAAATAGTTACAGTGTCTTAATTAATAACTCAATTAATTTCATTTTTGGTTGTTCAAGTATAATGAAAATTTTATATTAATTTTAAATATTTT
Source organism: Ipomoea batatas (assembly GCA_002525835.2). Taxonomy (NCBI): domain Eukaryota; kingdom Viridiplantae; phylum Streptophyta; class Magnoliopsida; order Solanales; family Convolvulaceae; genus Ipomoea; species Ipomoea batatas. Next base: position 16,050,707 of record CM008337.1, on the reverse strand, counting down.
AATTGAAGCAAATTTAAATAATTTACGTAAAATTTTATTCGCTTTTGGTCTTTTAAGAAATAGTTATATACTATGTTCTTAATACATGCACTTAAAAATTGAAGAATAGGTTCTGTCTCAACTAAAAATCTAATTTAAATAATTTACTTAAAATTTTATTCTCTTTTGGTCTTTTATGTAATAAATGCACTCGAAAATTGAAGGATATGTTCCCGTCTCAACTAAAAACTTAAAATTTGATAGTTGGACTACACATTTATACATTTATAGTTTATATATTATATGTTCAACGCACACTCACGTGTGCCACCACATACAACACAAGGGTTCAAAGCCACGTACACATTTTGCATTGACACCTTTGGTGTGGGTTACGTTACTTTTTGACTCTATTACTAAATTGAAGGATATGTATTGTTCTGTACAGTTTTAACTAACAAAAAAAGTGATAATTAAATTGCACATTTATATTTGATACATTATTCCCATAACATTGATGAACAAGAAGTGAAAACTCTTTTTTTTTTTAATTATCAAATATCAACTAATTTTAGAAACAAATAAAGTCAAATGTGGGCAAAAATAAAGTCAAATGTATATTGATAAGAACTTAAGAAGTAATGCACTGAATTTGAACTTTCCGTTACGTAGTGAGTTGAAAAGTGAAACTGTTACTTTACTAAGCTAACTGTTAAACTACCTTTTATTGCAAAAATTAGTGTAATTATTAATGCGTAAATAATTCTCCTTTCACAATCATAGATAGATATACCAACCAACCTAACTGTTGACGTGTCAAGATCCATTCAAATAGTAATTTAATTTAGTTTAATTTAATTTAATTTTGTCCTTTGAACCATTAGGGCTCGTTTGGTTCGCGGAAAAAAGATATATAAAAAAAAATCTTCAAAAAAAAAAAAACTGAATACTTCTTAGCTGCTTGTTTAATTAAGATGAATAGAGTGAGGGTGTAAATGAACTGCATGACCTAGTCAACAACTACCTTAGCACAATCAAATTTTATTTAATATGGTTCAGATAAAAGAAATTTGATTCACTTTAAATAAGCTTTTAGATTTGATTTTTGTGAATAAGTTAAGCAATAGATTTTGGAAGAACTCCTTAACTTTGAGAATGAATTCGAGTTTGCATGAAATCTATGTAAGCAATTTATTTTTAAAAGTTAATTGTTCTTTTAGTTAATAAGATATGTATAAATGATTAAATTAATCTCTTAACTAATAATTTACAATATTGAATTAATAATGTCACCCCTAATTATATACTCCGTACAAAGGTTGTATTATATTTGAGGACCTTATGTGGCACATTTAAATGGCCACACATGCATTCAATATCTTCAATCAAAAGTTCAAAGTTTTAATATCATTTTTTAGTGTACACCGAGTAAATCATATTATTATTTTCCTTTCCACCAACAAATATCATTTAGTGGAGTTGAAACTGAATGTGAATATAGGATTTGAGTATAATGGATTCTTGGATTAGACTCATTCAACTATAGAGTAAAACAACATTTTAATTCCATCTAGAAAGCAGGACAATTATTAATTAGTATATTATTGTAGTACTATGGTTTAGTAATAAAATATTTGTTTGCTTTACTTTCTTGATAGGATATGTTTGGGTTTACAATGCACGCTAGTACGCTACGTACGACCCAATCAATGGGCCAACAGAAAATTGCATTTCATCCTACCAAACACAGCTCCAGTAACCACGTACCAAGTAGCAATTATTTCCTTAATTTTTATTTTTTTTTAGTACTATCTTTAAATTGTACTCAACTTAAACTAGTTTAGCGAATGGTTGATAAAAATAAACTAGAGACACAAAGACAAAGGATTAAAAAAAAACTGTAATAACAAAAACTTATAAGGCAACATTACAATAAAATTACCAATAGGACCAAAACCACTAATTGTGCACAACTCAATAACAAAAAAGATACAATTTCTCTGAAGTAAAATTATTTGGTGCACAATAAACCTAATTCATTAATCATCCTCACAAAACATAGGCTTATAAGTTTACAATTGGATATTTGGATGTTTGGGGATTTCAAGCCACACACGTGTCCCACCTAAGCTAGTTGCCAGACTATCGGCCAAGCCGGCCGCTACATTGCTAAACGCTATCCCAAGCTCCCACCACCACTTAGAATATGTTGATAATATATACATTTTAGACTACAAGTATGAGCACGGGTCAAATTATAATTTTGAATATCTCATCAAAATAAAAGGAGGATTATTGCACTTTTGGTTCTCAAGTTACATGGTAATAGTTAAATTTAGCTTTTAAGTGATGAGTGTCATTGTGTTTAGTATATGAAATTTCAGTAATATGATGTAACGCTTTCAATCCTTCAATTAATAAGTATGTTAAAATGTATTGTTATTCTTCAAAAATCATAGTTGATTAATGTTGGAAAATATTAGTAAGATGGGAATTTGAGTGGCCATATTGAGGTAATAATTTGAGTGAGGTTCATTTTCAATTTGGATTGCGTCAAAGTATATATTTTTTTCAATTTGAGAAAATGAATTTTGTGTATTAATAGACTCAAAATGAATAATGGATAACTGAAAAATTTATTCTCAAAATATACTCATGAAGTTGGTAAAATTGAGTTTTGAAAAGTAAATATCTTTTACCACACATTGAAAAATTATACAATGAGTTTGCACTAATACGGTATAAATACATTTCAAAAAGATTCTCTAGCTCATAAACGGGTGCAACTATCCAAAAATGAGCTCAAATTCTCTACTTTCTTTCTACGTACTTTCTAAATTCCTAGAAACTTTGTGTGTTCCTAATAATCCTTAAACACCTTTGGATTTTTTTACCAAATTCATAATTTATGGTGACTATTTTTTTTTTTGTGGAATATTTTTTTTGATAAAATTCCTTACTACTAGAGCTAGAAATTTCATATTCTTCTATTTTTTTTTCTCTTTTCAAATTGCACTTCAACTCCACAACTTAATGGACAAAAATATTTCCTATTTTACTAATAATTTGAGAACTAAATGTTATGACACCTGTAACACATGAACTAAATTCATTGTTATCCTATAATTCGTGTTAAATATACTTTTTAAAAATAAATGAACAAATAAATAATGTGAAGTAATTAATTGAAGTAAAATAGGTGGTCCATTGCCTACATACCTAGTACTAATGCATGAATGCATTTTGCCTTGCATCAAACTAGAGAAAAATAAAATTATAATAAATAAATAATACAAAATCAGGTAATAAGATCTAAAATTATGTATATACAACCAATGATCAATAGTTTGTGTCCATATACTCCATAGTAACCCATGATACGAGGTTGCAATTGACACTGTTTGCAATGTTCTTTAGCATTTTCATGCATTCCATTCATTGGGAGAATACCCTTTTTTCTACCCTGTCAAATTTTTAGTAGCTATGCATCTTTATAGGGGGCAAGGTAGTAGTGATTATAGGATCAATTTTAAGTCCATCAAAATAGATTAAAGAATATATTATATTGATTATTTATTGACCCGTTCTGATTAATTAAGTATTATAATGAAAAGGTTAAATCTTGATTAATGTATGAGTTATTTTGATGGCTTGCGGTCGTTTAAATTTGAGAGAATTTTAACAATTTATATTAAGGGTCCGTTGGAAAGTAGAAAAATGAATTCTGAGAAGTGTTTTATGGAAAATGAGTCATTTTTTTATAAAATAGTTTCATTTTTAGTGTTTGGTTGCATTATAAGAAATTGTTTTGCTATGTTTGGTTTATTTTCGATCTGAAAAATGAGTAGAATTGTATAATTAAATATTTTAATTATTTTATTCAAAATATAAAATTATTTATACTAATATTAATTTTATTTAATAAAATTAAAAAAAAAACTAGTTTCCACTGAAAATCTTGTTGTGATGAGTGTGGTGAAAAATGACAATATTTTTCCCTGTCGACTGAAAATGTTTTCCATTATTGACTGCATTTTTCAGGCACATCCAAACACTAGAAATAAGGAATTCTGGGTTTCCAAACACACCCTAAGGGGCCGTTTGGTTCGGGTCATCTGAGATTACCTAGGTAATCTGAGTCTGGTAATGTTATATTACCTTGTTTGTTTCAAGTTATGAGATTACCAGGTAATGTTACATTACCTCAAAGCTGATGTGGCGGTAATGTTTCAAGGTAATGTGATTACCCCCGTTTTTTTAGGTAATCTAAGATTACCTTTGATTATTCCGACTTTGCCCTTGTTAACTAATCCTTATATATAATAATAATAATAATAATAATAATAATAATAATAATAATAATAATAATAATAATAATACTAACACAATAACATATATAAAATAAATATATGTTTATATAATTAAATATACATGTGTGTATATTTATATATTTTTTTAATATTAAGCATCAATACATTCGTACATATAAATAAATAAAAATACACACAATAAAGGCACACAAATATATATAAGGACATTATAGTAAATTGTCCCATATAACGTAAAATATAACCCTTAACCAAACACAGTAATATTATATTCCACAATCCAAACCAAACACATCAGGTAATCTTACATTCCCAAAATCTCACATTACCTTCCTGGAGGTAATCCTATTACCTGGGGTAATCCAAGATTCCGTGAACCAAACGCCCCCTAAGAGTTTATTGCTTATAAAAATTAAGATTAAAATAATTTGTAAATTATGTAATTTATGATATTATAAATAAAAAAATTTCAAATACTTTTTATTCTAGCCTTTTTGTTTTTAATTGAAGTGTGATATTTTGATTATATTAATTAATTAAGATGAAAAAGAAGAAAAAAGAGCACGTAAAATAATGCTATTGACAAAAAAAAATTATAGCATGAGAGAATCTCCGAAAATTAAAAAAAATTTAATCATGAATGAACTAAATTTCATATAGCTTGTAATTAGTTTGCCTCAAATTGTTTTTTATCCACTCTAAACATGGGCAGATTCAGATTTTTTTTTTTTGAGTGGGGCGAAGTTGAAACAAATTTAAATATGTCGATATAATATTCAATTTAATTTTCGACTATAGTGGTTTTTCTTGATTTAGTTCTAAATGACTTTTTTTTTTTTTTTGAAAACTAGTTCTAAATGACTTTGTTGTGCTTAATTAGGTACTCAACTTTGATTGTTTTACCCAGTTGAGTCATCGGTTGTTAGAATCGAGGAATAAATCGAGAAAATTCACTTTAGTCAAGCACTAAATTGGGTAAAACCACTATAGTCAAAGACTAACATAGATAAAACTATTGTAAACGCAAAAAACTTAAATTGTATATATATTCAAAGTATCAATTACAATGAAGTATGTATCAAACAGGAAGGTGTACAATCTCTGGATATGAGAAGTCATTTGATTCTCTACTAGAAGTGTGTCGAATCATCTTAGTTCCTTGATGAGGGGGTTCCGGAGTTACCGGGGTTAAGCAGTTTGTTCTTCGATGAAGGGCTTATATGCAGCTTGATTTTCAAAGAAGGGCTTCCGATACTCTTCAGGTATATATGTCGAAAATGTCGAGATTCCGGCAGAGCTTCAATATGCAGATCTTGAGAGCTCTCTTTCTTCCAAAATGAAGCCACTATTTATAGTGGTTAGTGTAGGAGAAATCTAACAAACTCCATCACTTTAGATAATTCTCAAATTTAATTTAATTATTTGAATTAAATATGAGAAATGTATTGGGACAACAATCACAATATCATGTCCAAGTTCATGATCCATCTTATCTTCAAATCAATTTATAATTAACCACACTTTCCTTGCTAAAAAAAACCACAATTTCCAAAACTATGCGGTTCACATATATTGTTTGATGGGTCAAAACCAAGTCAAAACTCGTTAATTAAGCAACCTAATAAATTAAAATAGCCTAGCCCAACTCAATTTAATATTCCTCCAATTTGGACCGAAAAATCCAACACCCAATTTCTCTTAATTAAGTAATTAGACCAATTAAATATTTATTGGGCCAATTAATTAACTAATTAAATAAATATTGGTCCAATTAGCTAAATTAAAGTAATTAATTTTATAACCAATTATCCATCAAAGCCCAATAACACACAAATCAGCCCATTTAAAATTTTCATGCTTACAACTACTATATGCTCGAGGACTAAATTGTGTATTAATAGAAGTGAAATTACTAAGCTATCTTAACAGAGAACTCAATTGAGTAAAATCATCAAAGTTGAGGACCTAATTAAACACAAAAAAGCCGTTTAAGATTAATTAATATTTCCAAATTGCCCAAGAAAGAAGAAAATGCAATTAATTATAGGATATAATGAACACAAGTACCAAATTCACTTTTAGTTTTTTTTTAGATTGATACTGAAAGTGGTTTTCCTTTGGCATGGAAAAAATATAAAAACGTATCCACAAAAGGTCAAAATTTTCATCTCAAGAGTCCAAATAGGGTATATGGTGGAGGAGTAAATCGTGACTAGTCTTGATATCGTTTATCACAATTTACTACTTGAATATCAAGTGAATTGAACAACATTGATGCCGCCTCATCACTTAGTGTGTTTGGTTCAGGAATAAAAATTTAAATGAGAGTCATACACATTCTGTGATTAAATACATGTATAAGATTTATAAGCAGGTATATTCTACTAATTCAACCTTATTCCTCCTTATTTCGATGCTTCTTCATCTCGTAGCCACCTCACTATTATATATGATTAGTGTTTTTATATTTTTGTTTTGATTTTTTAATTTGTTCATATTTTGCCATATTTTTTTTTGTTTTTGTATTTTTAAATCCTTTATTCCAATTATAGGGGTATACATAATAACCAAACAACAACATTAGTAATCATTCTAATTTCAACCTACTATCAAAACTCATTCCAATTATATATCAATCATTTGATTTCCATCCAATTCCAATTCCTATGTTGGAACCAAACACGCACTAATTCTACCTTAAGTTATTCTTTTGAAGGCCAAAAACACCACTTCAATATCAACATGAGGACTAAAGGTGAAAACTCAAGGAAGTATATTTTCATAGGGGAAGTACATATTATTAAAGGAAAGAAAAAGCAATTAATAAGAGGAGGAAGCCTTACCGAGTACAACCCCATAAATATTGTAACCATGCCAATTGGAAGTTGCAATGACCAATCTTGAGACAAGTGGATGAAACTATTGTATTGTTCACTACTGGAATTTTTTGGATTTTCAACCATCCATCAATGATGATTAGAAAATTAAGAAAAACCCTAAATTTCTGGAGAATTCATGATAAGAGAAGTGGAGAATTGATAGATTCGCAAAGAGAGAATATAATAAGTAGTTGTGCATATATATATATATATATATATATATATATATATATATATATGTCATGCACCCAAGGCCTGGCTTGAGGGGCAGACAGGAAGATGTAGCCAAGGACAACTCGCCAACTTATCAACTTTTCGTCACTCTAAGAGTGTACAGACGGTGGATATATAGTTGACTCCGTCACAACAGGAGTAAATAACTGAGGAAGAGTTTACCCGTCGGCAAGTCATCCTTGGCTGCATCCACCTGCTCCTGCGCCAACATGCAAGGCCATTGATGAGAGTATGTATGTATGTATATATGTATAAATACATATATAGCTAGGCAGGAGAAGAAGGTCATCATTTTCTCCACCCCGGCCTTTCTTGATTCTACATAGAGCACATATTACCCACCGGCCATACTTTATATACCTATACTCTATAGATGGCTATATATGTTCTAGGGTTATGATATTGCACATTGGTCCCTAGATAAATATGTTTTTACATTTAGTCTTTTAATTTCAATTGATTTTTTTTTTCAATTGGTTGTATATCTGTTTCATAATTATTATTTCTTTTTTTTTAAGATAAATATTATTATTTCTAAAAGAGTCAATCTTAATCTCTGAACAACTAACAACTCGAAAACTTAAGAAATCCTAAACAAGAATTTGCCCATATATAGAAAATTTGTGGCACTTCTATTTTAGGGTTTATATTTTTGTTGATACTTAACAACTATAGTTTGATTCATATAGACAATTTGGGAACAATTAATACATTTATAATTTGTTACTATTGAGATCAAAGATTATATCTACAAAATTTGTTTAATTTATCATAGAAACTAAAAGTAGAATTTTATCTCTCAGAGATGTGAAATGAAAATATTAGGTTACTCAATTTGTTTGCTATAAATCAAGAAGGTTTAATTAAATTTTTGACACATGCCCAAGAAATCCTCATGAAGGATTTGCCGAAGGAAATCTCTCAATTATCATAAATCTTCAATCAGAAATTAAAATGAAGAAAACAAAAGTTATAAGGGTAAATTGAGAAAAATAGAATGATGGTGATGTTCAATTTTTAAAAAGGACAATATTTTAGGACAAATTAAAAAGAAAAATAAGACAAGTAAAATGAGACAAAGTACAATTTTTTTTTCTCTTTAAGAAATTTATTAGTCCGTACCGTAAAACTGATCATTAAAATGTTTTTTTTTTTTCTTAAAAAGTTGCAGACAAGTACTGCAAGTTTACAGTCTAGCTAGCGTGGGCCATGGTTGGATGAAGACTTCTCATTGAAATGGTCCAGACTTGCGACATGACAGCAACCTAATTATACAGATAGCATTTAGGGAAGCATAAAGGCCTTACTAGCTCCATGACTTTCTTTACCTTATTTGCTCTTTCTAATTTTGCTTCCCACTGGTCTAAAATAGTATACTTCACTACTACTGAGCAGTTTATAAACAACAAATCTTCACTTTATTTCAGCTTTTAAGTCAAATTAAGGTAGCAGTACACAACATACAGCAATCACAAAATGATGCTCGGAAGATCGATATACTATACAAGCTAAGATTTTAGAAACCTATTAGATTCACCGGCGCCTGCATGTAAACAGATTGAGATGCATATATATACACATAAAAAATTAGAATTGGAAGGATTTAAGTATCCTTTGTCACATATTGAAAAGTAATGTGGGTTTACACTAGTATAAATATAATTCAACTTTAAAAAAAAAAATTTTGAATTATGTACCATATAAGTTGTTTTGTATGTAATGAGAGGGGTGCATGCAAATCAAATATACTTGTTAATAATAACAATAATAATAACAACAACAGTAACAACAACAATAACAACAACAACAACAATAATAATGACTCTCCGAAATGGAAGGTTATTAGATTGAGCCTCATGGGCGACAGAATGTAATCCAATTTTCCTTTTCCAACTACTGTTGAATTGAAATTCATTTGGGGAGGTTATGAATTTCAATTTTACAAAATGAGAAAATTGCAATTCCCTCCAATCAATTAATATAATTCCAAATGCTAAAGAATTTCGTTGGAGTTAAATTGAAAATACTCCCAACCAAACCCCTTGTTAGTATTTTCTTTATGTATGTAATTTTTAGCAATGTTATTAGGTTGTAACTTGTGGGTGAGAGGATTAGGTATCTTGAGATGACACCATTTTAGATCAACTATATTCATTTAATAACATGTCAGTTCAGTTTTCAGTTATATATTTTTTGGGAGTACTACTGACTGTTACATTGTAGTATTTGTTAATAACTACTTTCTCAATCTACTGAAGCGCAAAGAGTCAACAGTTGCCTCTACCAAAACAAAGGAAGAGATGTGATATTTTCTGGTGTGATAGTTTGATTCATTAATGAAAAAAAAAAATCTAAAAATGAAAATAGCGAATTATTAAAGGCAACTCCAGGTTGAGTGTTTTTTGCAAGTTTTATGTGGCGTTTTTTTGTTAATTTGGATTTTTGAAAATTAAAATTAAAAAAAAAAAAAAAACAATAAAAGGGAGAGTGATCCCATTGAGCGTTGTGCACACCTTCAACCTGCAATAAGAAAAATCAAGTTCATTGTCCGGAGTTTAGTATAGTTAGTTTGTCGTTTGACTAAAAAATTATGATAAGAGGTGGCAGTATAGAAGTTCAGATCTCATTGTAAACATTTATGAAAAAGGTTTAAGCTAAGAATGATGGAAGATCTAAATTAGATCTCTTGCGCTCACATAAGACTAGTAGCAAGAGTTCAAAAAAGTTGAGATCACTTCTGTATTAAAAAAAGAAAAAAGCTTGAGAAAGTAGGCGTTGCTGTCTCTTTGTCCTTGTGGTCCAGTGGCATCAAACCCTTCCCTGTATACGGGAGGTGGTGGGTTCGAGCCTTAGTGGAGGCGGTGTTGCTGTCTTTTTGTTCTTCAGTAGGTTGAGAAAGTAGTTTATGAACAGATACTACACTGTAATAGAGTCAGTAGCATTCAAAAAAAAAGCTTTTCTATCCCTCTAATACAGCATAAAAATCTCTTATAAACTTCTATATAATGTTAATATAATTAAGTGAATGAATGTATAAATAATTATGAGATATCCTAAATAGCATACCTGAATGGTAACCAATGTTGTCGGAATCTGAGGAAAAAATTAAAGGCAATCAGATGATCATGTGCATAGGCAGTGTTTGCCTCTATAATTTTGATATCCCTTGACCCATTCGGAAAGCCATCCAATTCAAATGGAGTACGCTGTACGCCAATCAAATCCCTCCTGCATTGTAGATCTCGTATCTGTTTCTATGGGCAGATGCCAGGGACATTTTCCATCTGTAAAGCTGCTCTCATAAAAAATATAAATTAAATATGTGAGCATAAATATAATAACCATAAATGTGCAGTCCAATTATCAGTTTAGGCTTTTAGTTGAGATGGAGCACATAATTTAATTTGGTATAGGTTCAAACCTCATATATGTAACTTTTTTTTTTTTGTAAATACTAAGATGATCTCAACATTGTTGGATTATTCCCAATCCATAAAATTTCAAATAGAAGTAAATCACGAGTATTGCAATTAATTTACTAATTAGAATTTAATCTTCATTTACGCATGACCAGGGATCAAATCCACATTTTTCATCATTATTTTTCTTTTTTAAATATATTTTTGGATTCATACCAAATTTCTATCTTTATTAATTAATCTTGAACCTTCAAACCTAGTCCCTAGAACCTAAACGAACACAATTATTGCACAGTGATTAGTTAGCCTCCCCGTGGCTTCAGGTTCTAGTCAGATTTAAATCTCCACCATATGTTGCTGGTTGTAAAACTTTTTTTTTTAAATGAATTTTTTATTGCAATTATTGGTAATAAATTCTTTTTCAAGAAACGAAAATGTGTAGTTTCATTCTATTTTTTTTTATTTTAAAACTAGTTTCATTCTATTTAATCATTGATTTTAATTTTTAATTTCTCAACCTGAATGTGATTTTAATCTTGGTTTAGTATTTATTTCAGTTCTTCAGTTTTCCTTTCTTTATTTTATTTTCTCTCCAATTTTTCATACTTCATTCTCTATTTTTTCAAATTAAAACTTACAAATAGATATATTCTCAATTTTTCTTTCTCTGAAAACTTTAAAAACAAATTCCAGTGACTCAGTGAGGAAAGGCTTTAGTCTCTAAGTTTTAACCATATTGTAGTTTTGTCTTTCTCATGTTACAATTTTAGTCCCTATGTAATGGCTAAATATCAATTTTAGTTCTTTTTTTTTTTTTTGAAAACAATTTTAGTTCTTAATTATTCAACGTGGGAGGATCAAAAGCTCATCACAACTAAAAATTTAAAAACTATTTATGTTGCATTAAACAACTAGGATTAAAATCACTATTATTCAATCAAAGCATACAAACTAAATTAAAGGGTACTTTTCTTCTTTTCCCCCTCCCAAAATGTTGAATCTCCAACTCCAGGGACCCCACATTCCGACCTGACAGAGCATATGAGAATTGTCTTCAAAGTGAGCAAATCATTGTGCACATCAGTATTTGGTCATATCTATTGAGTCACTGAGTTACCGTGATTTATAACGGATGGTTATCATCTCGTGAGAGTATCCATGAAGCGCAACACAGTTTAACTGATTAATCAACTCAAAATAAGTTGATAGCAACTCTACTTTTCTACATAAATTAATTACAACTCAAAATCAGCGCTGTTTTGAAAATACTCCGTAATACTCAAAAGTATCTTACATATCATGTCAATCTAAAATGCATATATATAATACTAAACAGAGAATAACATGTTAAAATTAAAATATTATAATAATTAAATTTAAAATATTTGAAGACTTTTCTATATATCAAGAAATATAACCTATAAGAGGTTATTTGTTACTTTTTCATTAATTAAATTTCTAGAAACATGACAAAGACCTTATGATCTAGTGGCACCCGGTTTACACTCCCACATGGAGGAGAGTGAGTTCGAGGTACATTGTAACAAAGTCAGTAGTTATCAAAAAAAAATTCTAGAAACATAAAGTGCAAGAAATATATTTAATGTTTGGTGTTGCTATAAAATCATAATAATTAAATTATCAGGAAAGTTAGTTATTTCAAACATTTGATTGTTTAAACTTTCTTATAAAAATTTTTTAAATCTCCAATATATCATTACCACATACAAACATGAAATACTAACTCAAACCATTAACATAAAATGATGAAACAGACAATTAAACTCTTAGAAGTGTACGTTCTTCTATGAAGTATGCATATATAATATCAGTAGAATATGTTCAACAATAGAATCCATACAAAAGAAAATTTGTCAAAAAAACAAAAACAAAACAAAATAAAAGCAACGATATAGCATTTTTTTGGGTGAGTTCCATTATTTTGTGGGTAGTTGAGATCTTATATTCAATAGTAAAGTGGTATATTTCTTCAAATAGGTAATGTAAAAAACAAATAAGATATATTTATAATGAAGTTTTTTAACCTGACACCAAAAATAGTAAATATATGTAATTGAAAAAGTTTTATATTTTTCCAATCACATAGGAAAAAGAATCCTACCTGAGACTGGATTTATTTTTCTTTTAAAAAAAAAAATACTATACTTAGGTGGTCTCATCTTTAGCATAGTCATGACATAAATAAATCGCGAGTAGCGCAATCAACATTGTCTACATACGCACACACAAAATCTAATTCACATCTTTCATCATCATTAACCTTTTTCCCATTCATGTTTCAGAGCAATTCGAATTTATCTTCACACTGCCGCCTTCAATGATGGCAAATTAAGAGGCGAATCACTTTACTTAACCCTGGGAGCTGATTTTTTTTTTCTTTAAGGAATGTGATTCCTAGTTGACCCAAATTTTTTAGGTCAAAACTTCCCAGACTTGAAATAATTTTCACACTTGTTAAACTCTTTTAGAACTTCAAGGGCCTGTTTACTAACTGGAAATTTTCTCCAGTTTTATGAAATTTTGAAAAATTAGAAAACAGAAAACAGAAAACATGTTTACTAGCACAATTTTCCATTTTGAAAACAGGAAATAATTTTCCAGTTTTCTAGAAAACTGAAACACTATTAAAAATTGTTTTCTAAATGGAAAAAACAGAATCAGTTATCATCTATTAGACTATATGTTACTATAACCACATTCTCACCATTATCTACTTACATATGTGTTCATTACTATGATTACATTCATTATGATCTTCTATATTTTCTACTTGCATTACTTATTTAACATAACTTATTTGCTTATGATTAAAATTATACATCATTCACATTATCAAAATTAAAAATTGAAATCTAAATCAGGTTTTATATTCTGATTGAACTTAATTGATTATTCGTTCGAATATTTTTAATTATGTTATATCGGATACAAGTTTGGTCCCGATATCGGATATCGAAATTTCACATATATTACTATACCAGAGTTTAAAATAAAAATTATATATTATATACATGTTATTCAAATAAATATATATATCCAAACATATTTTAAATATTAGCTCAAAAAATATTAATATTATCTAAAGTAAATTTATGTGAACTTAATAGGTTATTGGTTCACATATATTTTTATTTATTGTTAATTTTATAACGTTAATATAAAAAAAATAAATTTGAAAAAATAAGTGTTAGTAAACAAGTTTTCTAAACAGAAAACAGAGAATAGAAAACAGAGAATGAAAACTCAAAAATTAGAAAACAGGAAATAGAAAACAGTTTTCTGTTGGTAAACAAACCCCAAACTTTTCTGTCTACCAATCACCTTCTAACAACCAAGGCCAACCATTTATATACATGTTCAAAAATAGTTAAATGAAATAAGTGCAAAAATAAGGACATTCCCCCTTTGTTGATAGGCTAAAGTAAAAGACAACCTAATTAAGTTGATTGGATTGTGATGCAAACTTCCCCTCTCCAACCCGGCAGGCGGCAGAGGTTGCCATGTACGTAACAAAGATGAAAGAGAAAGTAAAATACTTCATTACGCATCAGATGATGTGTACACTTCACTCTCCAATTCAATAGGGATAGCAAACATTTCACAAGTTCATTGTATCACCATGCCATTTTAGTCATTTCACATGGATGAATAACCAAGATTAAAAAAAACCTAAGTTTGCATCGTCGGAGAAGAAGAAGTCACTGGAGAAGAAGAAAAAAATGTGAAATGACTAAAATATCCTCATTATTTTAACTTTTACAATTTTCCGGCGAAATTTTGCCAGCAATTTAGCCGGAGTGACCAAAATTGATACAAATTGAAAAGTCATGGTATGCAATTAACACTTTTGAAAGTCATGGATTGAAATTAAGAGGACCCTTATAGTCAGTGGACCGGCAATTTGAGCTAAATTTAATTGAACAATTTTACAGAACGCGAAATAAAATAGGGCCACCTAGGAATTGAAGAAGTGACTGATCAGTGATCAGTGATCACTAGTCAAGTAGTCATAAATATGAAGGACCAGAACTTGTACTCAAAATGTTCCCACCTACAGTATTACTTTTAGAAATCAATGACTGCAGATAATATCACACATTCACACCCACCAAATATTTTGCCACCCATACATTTCTCTGCCGCGAATTGGTTATTAATTTCACCCTCACTGGTGTTCACAAGTTTTTTTTTCCCCTTTTTGAGTATTTGACAATTACATAACTTTGGACCTAACAATACCGGAACATCAGATAAGCAACAAACTTATTTGGTCATTCAATGTGTACACATATTAACTTTTCAATAAATGTCTGATAGAGCAATTCAATCCCATTTAGGGTATGTTTGGTTCCTACCTTTAACAACAAACCAAGAATATGAATCAAAATCATAGTTATTGTTTGATTTATAACTTTTTAAATCATAATTATGAAATTTGATCATCCATTAAATTAAAAACCCAATCGTTATACTATGGACCAGGGTCCATAGTGCCTATTGACCTTGATTCTAAACGACGTAGTTTTGAATTTTAATTTTGACGGCGACGGTTCGTTGTTCAATTCACGTTACAAGTTTTTTTTTGTTTTACTCTAAAGCATGTGTATGTGTCTGTGTTGTCATTTTTTGTGTCTTATATTACGTAATTATGTATCTTAAGAGTATAAATTTTGTACCAGAAACAAATTAGTAGTTTTGTAATACACAACATATTGTGTGCCTTATGTTATGAATTTATTTCTTGTGTTGTGAAATTATGTGCGTATAAAACATAAATTAGATTTGAAAATGAGTGAATATATAACAAGTGTTTGTGTATGTGTCTTGTGTTTCGCGTTTTTGTGTCTTGTGTTATGAAATTATATACATTAACAGCGTGTTTGGTTCGTGGAATAGGTCGGTAATGGAATACCATTCCCGGGAATAGACCTATTCCACTGTTTGGTTCGTCATTCTATTCCTAGGAATAACATTCCCGGGAATCAGCTATTCCGTTTGCAAGGAGAATAGCCATTCCTAGGGGACTCCCTAGTATCAGTTATTCCCAAGTATTTGGGAATAACTTTTATACCGAAAATACCCTTTCATATTATATTATAATTCTTAATATATATATATATATTAAAAATGTAAGTAATAATAATAATAATAATACATTTTTATATAGGGGTATTTATGTCTTTTAAAGACATTCCACTTATATTCCTTAAACTAACCAAACATTGAAATTACATTCCTAAAGTCTATTCCTTCAGCAAACCAAACAATAGAATACAATTCTTATTTTATTCCTTACATATTCCATTACCTATTTACCTATGAAATACTATTCATATTCCCTAAAATTCATTCCGTGAATCAAACATGTTGTAAGAGTATCATTTCTGTACCTAAAAAAAATTAGTAGCTATGTAAAATAAGTAAATGTATAACATATATATGTCTTGCGTTTAAGTTTTTGGGTGTTATGTTATGAATTTGTGTATCTTAAGAGTATGAATTTTGTACTTAGAATAGATTTGTAGTTCTGTAACACAACATATTATGTGTCTTTAGGTTATGAATTTATGTATTGTGTTGTGAAATTCTATGCATAGAACTAGGGGTATGCAATCGGTTAACCAAACCGTTTTAACCGAAGTTTTTAAAAGTTTAATTGTTAACCAAACTTTGTATTACCGAATTAAACAAATCAAAGTTTTTTTCGGTTAACCGATTAACCGAAATTTTTCAAGCTAAAGTTTTAAATCTTTAAAATAATACCTATAATAATAAATTCAATTAAAATAACACCTATAATAATAAATCCATAAGAAAATATACAAACACAATACCATAACAACACTATAAACATAAAAAGACAAATTATAAAGTCCAAACATCCATATATATTTAATTATTTATATATATATATTTAAAATTTTGGTTAACCGTTCGGTTAATTCGGTTAACCGATTGTTTCGAACTGGATTAACCGTTAATCGAAATTTTGCAAATCCTTTAACTGTTAACCGAACCAAAGTTTTTCGATTCAGTCGTTTAACCGAAGTTTGCACACCCCAATATAGAATGTAAATTATCTACCTAAATCATATTTGAAAATAAGTAAATATATAACATGTGTTTGTGTCTTGCATCTTTAGTTTCTGTGTCTTATGTTACTACGCAATTCTGTACCTAAAGAGTATGAATTTTGTACCTGAAATATATTACTCCGTATTTTTTTTGAAATCATATTACTCCGTATTAATTGTGCGTAAACATGAAGAACCGAAAACTAAGAGTCCATTAAAATTTAAAGATCAAAACGGCGTCGTTAAAATCCAAGGTCCACAATGTTATGTATTTTTAAATCTTTACTTCCATTATAAGGTCATACATAACCAAACATCCATTATAAGGTCATACATAACCAAACATCAATATTGGTAATCATTCTAATTTCACCATACTACTACAAAACATGCAAAATATTTTCACTAAAACTCATTACCATTACTAAGTATTTGATTCTCATTTCTATTCCGATTCCCTTGTGCAAACCAAACACACCCTCACTTGGCCACTTGATACCCAAGATGAGAATAATGCCCTTGCTTTTTAATCTCTGGCAATTGTGCAGAAGTAGAAGACTAAGACTTCATAAAAGTGAAACCTACTGCCCTCAGTGTAAGGTTTCCATTTCATTATTGCTTAACTAATACATATACATATATACACAGCATACATGCCAACACTACAGCATACATGCCAACTACTATGTAGTGTGATGACATCTTTGTCATCATTCTAAATTGGTGGTTACAGGATACGAGGACCAGATCCAATCCATTAGGACCAGATCCAATCCATTACAAATGTGCTACCTCGCAAGCAAAATATGGACCAAGGAAAATCTCATGCTATTATTAATATCATACCATTTAGCAAGTGCATGTACATAAACTAATGCCCTCTTCTCAAATAAACAAAAATTACAGGGTTAAATAAAGCTGACAAAACTACATTACATTTGACAACCATGAGAGCACCTCCCAATACAATTGTTAATTGTATTATGGCAGAGAGTGAGTGCTTAAGAATCCACAGGAGCCTCAAACCTTGTGGGAGTGTCAATTCCCATCATGCAGCAAAGACCAGATATCAAGATTATAAGTAAAACAACTGCCTGAAACATTATGAGAAGCACGCTAATGAGTTTGGCCCAGCATACCAGTTCCACAAAGATAAACAAACTATACAGATAATGGTAATCGAGAAAAAATTGTCTATGGGAAGCCATAACAAAGATAAAAGCACATGATGACCTTGCTATAAACCCCCTAATCCCCTACTCAAAAGATAGGTGGAAAACTAAGCACTTGCCTGTAGAATTCTATAATGTTATCGTAAGAGTAAATTGCATGCCATAAAATAGGGAAAAAGATGTCATGGACTTACCACCATTATTCCCTCCAAAAACGTTGACTTAAGTTGGCATACTTCATCGCAGGTTGAATTTCCTGAACCACTTCCAAACCTACCTTCAGCAAGAAATCTTTCTATCTCTCTATGAGATGGATATTGAATTGACCTAGATGGATCTGACACATAGAGGACTGTGTATTTTGCTCCCAAATGCTCCACATAACTGATTAGTTCAGTCAAAAGTCGACCTGAATGTTTATCCAACTATTCATATTAGTGACTTCCTATAGACCAAAAGTAGTTCTAAAGATGTTTTCAATCAATCATACTCTCAGAAGCCTGGTTATCTGTTCCTGCAAGTGTATTGGAATCAGAGTCGCATAGAACAATTAGATCAGAGTGCCCTTTGGACTTCTTCTCCATTCTTGAAACCAAATAGCTCTGTTCAATCACATTCGCATAAAATATGATCACATTTCTTTTATAATGAACTTTCCTTTTATAGGTTTTCAAGGATGAAATAAAGACTAAGAATTATATTAACCTGAATTGACGGAATGCCTGAGAGCTTCTCAAAGTCTTCACCCTCTACAGAGCATGACTCAGAGAAAGCGACTCTACTGGTTTCAAGATTGTCTCCACATGTGTCAGTGAACTCTGAAATTAGCGACCTTTCTACTGATTCTCCCTCCTCTGATATGGCAATGTAAGGGAAGGCCAGAGAGAAGTTGGAGTTCACAAAAGAGTCCTGTTTTTAAAAATACAAAATGTCGATTAAAATTAAGATGTTTCAAATGGATTATTAGTTTATGAAAGGACAATAACCTAAGTTTTCAAACATTGAAATTCAGTTCAGCAAATTACCTTTAGAAAGTTGATTAGTACAGAGTCCGCTTTTCTAGGTTTAGAGAGATCTGTAGATTGTAACTGCAATAGGAAACTCCAGTCAGTTCTCCAAGAAAATGTAGCTATTAGAGGCTTGCACAACAATATCATGATGCCATGAATCATCAGTGTCTAAATAGCAAGTTACAATACTTACCCATCAAGGTATGAAACAGAAATTCAATCAACTATAACTGCATATCTTTGACTAGTAAATCAACTAATGTCGTTTTCTTGAAGAATGATTATTAGGGACTAGGAAAATTTCATCTCTGGGCAATCAAATAGTCTTCTCTTGTTGATTAGCTAAACCCATCAAACTGTGAATAGAAATTCAATCAATTCTTACTACGGATCGTCTTTGGCAAGTAAATTAACAAATGCTGATTTCTTTAATAACAATTACTAGTGATTTTTTTTTTTACTAGTGATTTAGCAAATTTCATTAGTATGGTAATCAAATCGTCTTTGCAAGTTCAATAGGTAAACTGACCCATGACTTGATTGAATTTTTTTTTTGAAAAGAAGCATATGTATAGTTTCACTAACTTTCCTTTAATTAAGGTCCAAACGTCTAAACAATACTTCAATAGTGTTTGGTAATATGAGTGCGATTGCTTTTTAAAACTCATATATTGAAGGCGCTTACCTCTTTCCCAACAAAAATAAGCCCAATATCCAGATGCTGTTCAGCTCCCTTCCCTGAGCACTAATGAAGGTCAAGTATGCTTTAGTTTCTCTACAACTACTTTTTGTTCTTGTTAATGATGGAGGAAGATGAACATCAAGAATTCTACAACAGGGTGGAGAGGATAGTACCAGCAAGTTTGACCAACCACCTTCAGACATAACAGACTTGGCTAAATCCTTAGGAGAGAGGGTCTTGTAATTCACAGATTCAACCCCATCAGATCTGTAGCACAAGAAATATTAATAGTAAGAGAATTTCAAGTTCAGAGAAATCCAGCATAATACAATAGTGACTATTTTCCCATTGGGACTTTAGTCCCAAAACATAATTCCATTTGTTAATGGAAAAACAACACCTTTTCTATGATGCAACAAGAGGAAAAAAAAAAAAAACAACTTAAGAGGATACAGGAGAAAAAAATAACTTCAGAGGATATCTCAATTTTGTTTTGCAAGATGATGCAGATCCTTGCAAGTCAGTTCCAGTTTACACGGCTTGTTGGATTGCACACATGACAGGGAATTTAAAATGATCAAAGGTGTAGCCTAGTTGACAGCAAGTAGGTGTGCAAGCACACAACCAAGAGCGCCTAGGCAGCCGAGTAGATATAAATATAAATATAAACAACAACAATAACAATAATAATAAGGTCCAGCCACTCTACACAGTCCACAGGCCTTAGCATCACTGAGTCATCCAAAGCTTCCAGCCGTCCAGTCACCGTAGACACAGCCACAGCTGTCCAGCCTGGAGGTTTGTGAAGGCGTACTTTGGCAGATTTTTGGGGATTCGGAAATTGGTTTGTTTCGATCAAAATGACGTCTTTTTAAGCGAAACAAACCAATTTATTAAAAAAAACAAACAAACACACTCGGCCGAATAAGGTGCCTAGTCGGCCGACCAACTAAAAGGTGCCTAGTGGTGAAATCCCCACGGCCTAGGGGCGCCTAGCGCTTCGCAGCTGGCTGCCCAAGCCGATTTTTACAACACTGGTTTTTATTTCTACCACTTTAACAGTACACTACATTTTTAAAAAATGATTTAGGAATTCAGAATTTCTGTGCGTGCAACAAAATTATCCCCATTTCACACCCAAAAATTAAGCTAGAACATCAAGGATTCAAGGGTTACCAATTGCAGAAAGTGCAATCTTTCTCTCATAGCCTCCTAACTTTACATATATTGAAGCAAGTAAATACCACAAAATGCTACTGTTACTAAGAAAATACAACACAAAACAAAAATATCATAATGCATACCGATGTTGGTGGGGCGACCATAGGAAAGATGGAACTACAGGATCAAACGAAACCCCCATGGGTAACTGAGCCGTGACAAACAAAACCGCGGCTAGCACAACAGCTACCACCTTCATCGTGTGAATCGTGTCCCTAATTAAAACTGCAGGCAAGTAAATTACACAGTTGCATACAGATCAAAGAATGATTTTGCGAAAATTTGATCTTAAATTGCGTGAAAAACAAAAACCTATATCTACAATGAATACGGGCAATGCGAAAGATAGCAATAGATTTGAGAAACAACACTAGCAAGGGATTGAATAATTGATAACTCGTTCAATATACCACATGGATTGGCACAAATTAAAATTAAAAAAGAAAAAAACAAAACGAATCTGAAGATGAAGGTGAATTCAGGAAGTGAAGGATCGTCGCCTTACCTGTGCAAGGGGTAGATTACGGTTTACTGATCTGACACCGCAAGGGCGCAAGATGAAGCCAATCCACAGTACTTCCCAGCCTCTCGTCAGAGTTCAATGAATAAATCGAATGAAATGGCCAACGAATAAAATTGTGAACATTTAATATATGAATTATGTATTTTGATTTAGGTTTATTTTGCAACGTAGACCTAAGCCCATGCATAATTGTGGCTTCGGCATTCTTGATCCGTCTTTGTAATATTTTGAGGTAATAGAAATGTTATTTCATAAGGAATGGAATATGCAAGGAATTGTATTTTATTGTTTGGTTCGCAGAGGGAATAACATTATTACAATGCAGTATCTGTTTATAACTACTTTCTCAACCTATTGAAGTACAAGAGTCAGTATTGACTTCACTAGGGAAGGGTTTGATGCCACTGAACTACAAGGTCATTGGCAAATACCCTTATAAAATATGTAATAATAATAATATTCATATTCATATTCTAATATTATTAGTATTAAGTAATAACTAGTATTTGCACTCGTGCGATGCACGGTCATTATTTTTTGTTTTTGTTAAATAATTGAATTGTGAAAAAGTATGAATTAAATTAAGAAAATTTGACTACATTGAATAGAAATAAAATTACAAATTATTAAAAATTTATTTGTAAACAACATTTTGAGTAGTGTTAAGAACCCTTCTATGATCATCATTAATTGTCAGACCGTCTGGATTACTAACCCTAAAAACTGCAACATACAATTGCCCATGGTTGAAAACCGATTTTTTTAAGCAACAATCCAAAATGTGATAATGTCTGTCCTTGACTCTTTTTTATTGTCATTGCTATGACAACATGACCGGAAATTGTTTCCTTTGAAATTTAAAAGGAAGTCTTGGATCTGAAGGCGTCAATGCCAATCTTGGTATTAACACATTTGTCCCTGCATGGTGTCCACATAAGATTTTCGCTTCAATGACATGGTTTCCTAATTTAGACAGAATCAACTGTGTTCCATTACAAAGACCCAATGAATGGTCAATATTTCTCAACAGCATAATTGGAGAACCAACCTTTAATGATAGAGAATGGTTTGGTATACCTGAACACCTCAAACTGTTTAGAAATTCCGTCCTGTGGACTTCAGCTAATATATCAGCATTTGAATCAGATTTGCACACATGATCACAACTCAAATATGTATGTGCCGAACCTTGATTCAAATTGTTCATGTACTCATTAACATGATCGACCACATCTTATGTTGGAGCCAATATGGCTCTACTATGAAGTTGATTGGTCTCCATGTTACCGCTCCTGTATGACGGGAAAGTGCTATCAAAAATGGCTGCAATGGGATCATCTTCGTATTGCAATACAAACTCTGAAGGAATGATTATATTGCACTCCACGTTATTGTTTTCACCCAATTTACCATCACCTAAATCAGCAATCCACTTTGCAAAATTGTCTAACTTCTCTAATTGTTCTTCAGTGGTAATACTCCGCAACCTTAGACTTTTTGTTAGCCGCAAGACTTGACAATTATTCCACAAATAAGAAGAATTGACACTTGCTTGTACAATGTCTTGTCTTGTGCCTTTAGGTATAATTGGAAGTATTTGTCTAAAGTGACAAATACCAGAATTTGAAATATATTAATGTAGATATTTATATTATGTTCATACCCTAAAAGAAAACAATAAAATTTAAAACTTGTATTAGAATAATTGTTATTTAGTAATTAAAAAAATGATAATAGTAAATTTAAAAAATACCATGAGTGAGTTGACTTATTTGAGTATTGTGTATGAAGACATTGGTTGCACTCCTTTGATCCCAGTTGTTGTTTGCTATATCGATGACCAAATTGTTTGAACTAATATTGATACTTATTTGAAGATTTTCATTTTCTAAAACAAAAGGTACAATAATTAGTGCAAATAATGTATATATATATATATATATATAGGGTAGAGTTCAGGTGTGGCCTGGTCATTAGGTGTGGTCATGTGGCCTATTTTCAGCCATTAGATCATATCAACTCATCAAATCAACGCGCAATATATGTATGTTACAGAACATACCATTCTACGTACTAAAACGCACCAGAGGACCGATAAAACACACCATTCCACACAATATACACAAATGCGTCTATTCACTTAAAATTCATCAATATACTTAATAAAACACATCATTCTACATATTAAAATGTACCACAACGTGCCTCATGTCAGATTATAAGCATACACTATTTACACATATTAATTTACACATATTAGAAAACATGTGCTAAAATATGCACAGTTATACGTATTAAAATGCACCACACTTATTAGAAACACATATAAACAATAGATAAGTACAAAATAAAGAAATAGGACTCAAGTTAGGGGTATTACCATCTAGATGCTTTAACACTTAAGATTGGGGGAAGAACATTTTACCTAGGTTCTAGAGGCTAGCACTAATAAATCCA
>CM008337.1:16015831-16026269 GCA_002525835.2 Ipomoea batatas | reverse complement strand
TGGCATGCTTTTATTAGGTCATAGATCTGTCCTAGCTATCATTATTGTATCTCTTTAAAATAAATGGTTTCTAACCTATTTTTTTTTATTTACTTGGAGGGAGATACCCAAACAGTACATGAAGAGTTAGACATTACAGTAGTCACGCCAAACTGGAAGGCCAAGCCGGTCATCCTCTAGGAGGCCTAGAATCCTATCAGGTGGGTTATCCAGAATGTGCAAACCTTTGTGGAGGCCTCTAGCCATTTTAGCTAAACAGTCAGCAACCTGATTCTGCTCACGTACAATCCATGCAATCTGCCACACCTCAATAGAGCGTAATTCTCTTTTGCAAGCTTCTAGAATATTATGCGCTGCTATTGATGGTGGTCTGAGCCTAGTAAAATAGCTCACAATTTCGGTGGAGTCACTCTCAAATATGACTTTGTTATGTCCCAAGTGAGCCGCTAATTGTACTCCTTTGAGAAGTGCCCAAGCTTCTGCTTCCAGAGGAGAGCAATTTCCAATGCTGTAGGTGAAGCCTTGCTTCCAAGAGCCTGCCTCGTCTCGAATTACACCGCCGCAGCTAGCTCTGGATGTGGTAATGTCAACCGCTCCATCTACATTTACTTTGACATACCCAGCTTGGGGTTTTATCCATGCAAATCTCTGCCAATTACTCCTGTTAGTTGATTCTGCTATTCTGCAAAATGAGCTAATGATCTCCTCCACCTGGGCACTGATCCAGGAGGTCTTGGCTTGGATAGGCCTCACTAACTTGTTAAAAATAGCTTCATTCCTCCACTTCCAGATCCACCATAGCGTGATCGTGAACACAGTGCACAACTTCATTGGCTGCCTGCCATCCCCTTTGTCAGATATTCCCTCCTCAAGCCATCTCGAGAAAGGGATGGAGAAAGTCTTCTCCGTAAATGCAGGGAGAACAGACCTCCAAACCGCATCTGCTAAAGGACAATGGCGTAACACATGCTCTACGCTCTCACTGACTCCAGTGCAAAGCCAGCAGCTATCCGACTCCGTCATTCCCCGTTTAGCTCTATTATCATTCGTCATGATTCGGTTATGTTTTACTAGCCAAACGAAGGTTCGAATGCGGTTTGGGACTTTGAGTTTCCATATGCTATTCCATTTTGCCGCTTCCGGGGGACCCTCCTCCCCTGTAGCAATTTCATATGCTGAGCTGACCGAGAAATTACCCGAATCTTCCATGTTCCATCCTATAATGTCATCCATATCCTGCTCGTCATAAAGAACACATGCGGAAAGCTTACTGAGGGCCTCCTCAGGTAGCAGGGGGCTTAAAGACTCCCACTGCCAACTGGATTCTGCATTCCAGTAGCTTGACACCGGTCTATCAAGATCACTCAGGGGTATAGCGTTGGTGGCCTGCTGAAGAAGAGACCTGTCACCCAGCCAAACATCAGTCCAGAATAATGTATGCCTCCCATTCCTTACTGATTTCTTTAATCCTTTTCGAAGAATAGGTACTGAACCAAGAATACCTCTCCATGCATTTGACATATTCCCTTTGGGTTTCCAAGTATTACAGTCCAAAGAAGTTACTGAGTACTTAGCTTTTAAAATCTGAGACCATAAACAGTCTTCATTCTGGATTAATCTCCATCCAAGTTTCGCTAGAAAAGCACGATTCATAGGTTCCAGTTTTCGAATCCCTAGGCCACCGTGAGCCTTGCTCTTTGTTATCACTTCCCATTTCACTAAATGGCACTTTCTCTCGCCTTCTTTGCTGCCCCATAGGAAATCCCGGATGATTTTCTCAATAGCTAAAATTACTCCACTCGGCAGGAGGGTTGATTGCATAGTGTAGTAGGGGATGGCTGATAGGACTGCCTGTGCCATGGTGTATCTCCCTGCAAAAGAGAGGGTTTTGGATTTCCAGCCTGCTAGCTTCGTCCTAACTCTTTCGATCAGCCCTGTAAAGGTCTCCTTCTTCAGCCTACCATGGAAAGAGGGAACTCCAAGATACTTGCCCATGTCTGCTATGATTGGAGTGCCCAGAGTGGCACTGATACATTGTTGCACCACAGGATTTGTGTTCTTCGAAAAGAACACCGAGGACTTGTGCAGGTTGATTTTCTGACCAGAGTTCGCACAGAAGACATCTAAACATTTCTTGATCTCGATGGCTTGTTCCACGGTGGCTTCCCCAAATAAAAGCAGGTCATCTGCAAAGAATAAGTGAGAGACATTAGGCCCATTCCTGCAAACTTTTAACCCTTTCCATTTACCATTCTGTATCGAATCATGAATTATGTGACTAAGCCTTTCCATGCATAAAACAAAAAGTAGGGGGGAAATAGAATCTCCCTGTCTCAACCCTCGTTGGGGGCTGAACCAATCTGAACTCTGGCCATTCCATAGAACTGCCAACCTGGGTGTAGATACACATTCCATAATGTTCCTGATCCAGTTCTGATTGAAACCAATGTCTATAAGCGTTTCTTCAAGGAAACTCCATGATAACCTGTCATAAGCCTTTTCAAGGTCCAATTTCACTATCATCCAACCTTTGGCTCCTTGTTTAGTTTTCGCAGAGTGTAATACTTCCTGAAAAGCAAGTATATTGTCCGTGGTTGATCTGCCTGGGACAAAACTGGATTGATGTTGCCCGATCAATTTATCTGATATGTCTTTGAGTCTATTCGTCATAGTTTTTGTCAAGAGTTTATATGACAGGTTACATAAACCAATAGGCCGCAACTGCTTGACTGACTCTGGATTCTCAATTTTAGGGATGAGAGTGATCAGCGTATCATTGGAACCAGGAGGGAGGATACCATTCTCAAAAAAGTGTTGTGCAAACCTTACTAGACTCTGACCTGTGATACTCCATGTTTTCTGGTAAAAACCCGCAGTGAACCCATCCGGCCCCGGTGCCTTGCATGGTTCCATATCGAACAAGGCACACTTAATTTCTTCTTGGTCAAAAGGAGCATTCACGGCCTCCCAATCAGCCTCAGAGATCGCGGGGAACCTTCCTAGTGGTAAAGGATGTTGGGGGGGTGAAATGTCCTCAGTATAGAGTTGTTCAAAGTAATTGCGCACAAGACCTCTAACCTCGTTCTCCTCCCTTATCCAAATGCCCTCATCGTTTTTCAGTGCTGTTATCCTCTTCTGATTATTCTTGATCGTCGTCGCAACATGATAGAAATGGGTGTTGCGATCCCCCGAGGTAATCCAATTCTCCCTGGACCGCTGGAACCATAACAGCTCTTCCTGGTATAAGGTTTCCTCCAACTCCAAACGTAGCTTACGATCTAACCGAATTAAATCTGGTCTTGTACCATTTGCAAGGCACTTCTGGACACCACCTATTCTTGCTAATAATCGTCTTTTCTTATGGAATATGTTCCCAACCGTGTTTGTGTTCCAAACAGTCAGCACCTTTGCCAAGTTGGACTTATTTGCTTCTAAAGACTGATCATTATTCCAATGGTGATGAATGAGAGGGAGAAAACCAGCATGCATGGCCCAAGCCATATTGAAACGAAAACAAACTCTCCTATTTACGCCTTCTGAGGAATCAGTAGTGATAAGCAGAGGAGTATGATCAGAGTGTAGCATAGGGAGGTGTTCCACTCGGGTATTTGGGAAGCTTAGTTTCCATTGAATATTACTTAGAGCTCGATCAAGACGGGCGCCTCTGAACGTGTCAGTGTTAACCCCTCTCATCCAAGTAAACTTGGCACCTATATAACCCAAGTCGATCAAACCTTCGCGAAACAGCCAATTGTTAAAATCCGAGCATCTTGAGAGTGAGAAACTCTCCGGGTTATTGACCTCCTCAATTGACGTGACAGAATTATAATCTCCTGCCATCAACCAAGGACCCTGAAAACTCAAACAAGAGCAAGTTAGATCAGAGAACAGTTTCCTTCTGAGGTAAAGGTTGGGACTCCCGTAGACCACTGAGAGTCTCCAAAGGCCTGCAACACCTTGATTTATCTGCAAAGTTATAAATTGGGGGTGAGTATCAATAACTTCAACATTAAGAGAGGCCTTCCATAAGACCCAAATACCCCCAGAAAAGCCCACTGCTTCAACTCTCACCCACTCTTCAAAACCAAAACTAGAACATATCTTGTTTGCTTGAACACCAGACACTTTAGGCTCCAACAGACAGACAATAGAGGGTCTGTGGACCGAAATCAAATAACCAAGGGCACGCTTAAACGGCATAGAGGCCGCGCCCTGACAATTCCAGACTATACACGACATAAAAACAAGGGAGAAAAAACAAAACGCCCTAAGAGCGCATGTGGCCGTCCGCCACCCCAGCAGAAGGATCAAACTGATCCGAATCCTCCATCATTGCAACGTCGGGGAAATTGAACTCGTTTGCCGAGGAACCGCCGTGGTCAGGAGGGTTCTCTTTGGGAGAAGTCCCAAAACCAACCATTGGATCGGCGCGCGCCTCCTCGTGATCATGATACACTATAGAGCTTGTGATATTCTTTCCGCTGTCCGAACCACGGACCACTGTATGTTCAGATTCAGCTGCTGCCCGGTTAGGTACACCGCCTCTCCCAGGACGGCCTCGACTCCCTCCTTCTGCATGTCGGAAACCTCCACGATGTGCAGATTGGTAGCCACCCCGGTATGTGTTTTGGTAGCCACTCCGATTTGCATTCTGGTATCCGCTACGAATGGCGTTCTGGTAACTTCCTTGCTGATGAGGCTGTGGTTGCTGTCCGTCGACAAAATCTCTGGGTGCTCGTGAGGGACCCGCTTCCCTCTGTAGTGGGTTTCTGTGTTTATCGTGATCCCTCGTCCTGATTCTGGGCAGCGAATTAGCCGATTGCCGTAAGCTCGGACTCACCTCCAGATTCTCCTGGTCCACTATCATTGCGGCGTCATCAAGATTATCAAGAGCCGCAAACCGTGACTGTGTAACTAAACCTTCTGCCGTCTGATTCCCTCTAGGGGCTTGAGTTCTTTCCATCCCCGGCCCTACGTTTCTATAATGCGTATTACTATAGCGATTCCTCCTTTCTTTGCGAGAGACAAGCATCCAAGATCCATATTTTTCCGAGCGACCTTGAGCGGATGTGCTCGGATTAAGAGCAGAAGAATGTCCCTCTGGTTTCTAACCTATTTAAGCCAGCATCAACCATTTTTGGACGAAGATGAAGTCTGATGGGGATTACCCTCACCATGTTTCATAAGCATTACAATTCTTTCTAGATTCTCCTAGAATATCATAACTTGTATAAAAGAATATTATCCCATCATATTTCTTAACCATTACAAATCTTCCTAGATTCTCATACAATATCAGAGCTTGAATCAAAGAATATTAGAAGAAGGGCTGTTTTTTTTTGTGTTTAATGTGTTAATTTCTGATAACTACATCATTCTTGCTAGAAAGATAAGGAAGTAATTGCTCTGATCTTATTTTCAGGTTATTGATCTTATGTATTCTTCTTCCCAATTCTCTGTATTAATTTTCTTAGAAATAATTGTTTTCCTCATTTCTTTTATTTTCCTGATTAAACATGTAACCTTCAAAGTAACAATTCAAATACTCAAAATTGTTCATAAATCCAACATCATTATGTCGTACCCTTCTATGTCCAGCATAGAGGAGTGACATGCTCCTATTACATCATTATGTCATACCCTTCTATGTCCAGCATAGAGGAGTGGCATCGTACCCTTCTATGTCCAGCATAGAGGAGTGATATGCTCCTATTACATCATTATGTTGTACCCTTCTATGTCCAGCATAGAGGAGTGGCATGCTCCTATTAGGTCATAGTATCTATTTTGGCTACCGTTACCGTATTTCTTTAAAAAAAATTGATTTCTAACCTATTTAAGCTAGCATCCACCATTATTGGATTAGGATGAAGTCTGATGGAGATTACCGACAATGTTTGTTAAGCATTATAATTCTTCCTAAATTCTCCTAGAATATAAGAGTTTGGATCAAAGAATATTATTCATGTTCCTTAGCCATTACAATTCTTCTTAGATTATCCTAGAATGTCAGAGCTTGGATCAGAGAATATTAAAGCTAGGCTGTTTTTTTTTTTTTTTGTAACGTGAATTTGTTAGTTTCTTTTCACTACATCATTTGTGTTAGAAAGATCAAAAAATTAATTGTTCTAGTTTTATTTTTAAGCTATTGATCTTATGTTTTCTTCTTCCCAATTCTCTTTATCAATCTCCACAGAAATAACTGTTTTCCTCATTTCTTCCATTGTGCAGATTAAACATGTAACATTCAAAGTAACAATTCAAATATTCAAAATTGTCCATAAATCCAACATAATTGTCTATGTCAAGTATAGAAACATGACACACTTTAATTAGGTTATAGTATCTGCAATAGCCACCATTACTGTATCTTTTAAAGAAAACTGGTTTCTAACCTATTTAAGCTAGCATTCACTATTCTTGGACTAGGATGAAGTCTAATGCGGATTACCCACCATGTTTCGTAATCATTAACTCTTCCTAGATTCTCCTAGAATATCAGAGCTTGGATCAAAGAATATTATCGCACCATGTTCCTAAACAATTACAAATCTTCCTATATTCTCCTAGAATATCAAAGTTATATTAGAGCTAGGTTGTTTTTTTTGTGTTACGTTGATTTGTTAGTTTCTGATCACTACATCATTTGTTCTATAAAGATCAAGAAAGTAATTGCTCTAATATTATTTTAAGCTATTGATCTTACGCTTTCTTCTTCAATTGTTTTCCTCATTTCTTCTATCGTGTAGGATAAACATGAAACCTTCAAAGTAATAATCTAAATACTCACCACTTGCCATAAATCAAACATCATTGTGTCATACCCCTTCAATGTCAACCATTAACTAGGTCACAGAATCTGTCATAGGAATATTGGTTTCTAACCTATTTAATCTAGTATCCACCATTCTTGGACTAGGAATAAGTCTCATGGGGATTACCTCCTCCATGCCGGTTAACGTTGTTGGTCAACGGTCAACGGTTAACCATCCCTTGAGACAGATTTTACTTTCCTTTTGGATAATATTATGGCTTCATCTCTTACCATTGGTACCTCCTCTCTATTGTGTCTCTCTCAAGCTAGTATCACATGTACTTGGATTCTAGACGTAGGGGCCTCAGATAATGTTTCTAGTAATCTATCTCTTATGAGTTATGACTAATGTCACAAAAGCTAAGACTTTGCCCATGGTTACCTTAGCTAATGGTCATCAAACATCAGCTTGCGGTGTTGGTCAGGCTTTTCCTATGCCATTTTTTCCCTTAGAGTCAATTTTATATGTTCTCAATAGTCTTTTCAACCTTATCTCAGTTAGTAAAATCACTCGTACCCTTATTTGCTCCGTACCTTTTGTGCTGATACAATTGTTGTGCATGATCGTAGTACGGTGAAAGTGATTGGCACTAGGATTAAGTCACAAGTCTATTACCTTCGTGGTGGTGATATTGATACATGTACTTCCACAAATTCTCACATGCTTCTCCATAGTCATTTGGGTCACCCTAGTCTCTCCAAACTTCGATGGATGGTTCCAAGTCTATCTATAGAGTCATTAGTATGTGAGTCGTGTCACCTTTGAAAGCAATCACGTAAGTCCTTTCTACGAAGAGTCAATAATCGGACTGCATTCAAATGAGAACCACATGCCCAGCCGTAGGGGTGGAAATAGGCTAGGCCGAGCCGGGCTTTAGAAAATTAGGCATGGGCCTGCGATGGAAATCTAAAGCCTGAGCCTGGGCCTGAGCCTGTATGTAGGCTTTTTTTTAGGCTCAAGTCTGAGCCTACAATTGGCCTGGTCTGGCCTGAAGCCTTTTTAAAAGCCTATTTAACATATAGGCCTTTAAAAAGGCTTCAAATATAGATCCTAAATAGGCTTTGAACCTATTTAAGACCTACATTTTAAAGCCTTTTAAAGTATACATGTAAAAAATTTACAAAAAATACCTAAGTTCATATTTCATAATGAATGACAAAACTATAAGTTAATATTTCATAATACAATATCCAACACCACAAGTTTAATAAGTGAAAATTAGTGATACAAAATTCAACAATACATTGTTTACTAATTACTAGTATTACTACAAATCTATAAATCTTCCAATCAATTACTAGTAGGCTCATATTACATTAGTATTACTACATTACTAATTGCTAGTAAACTATAAACACTAAACAACTAACAGAATTATTACTAGTCATTAATAACACTAATTATTGACAATTCAGCATAATAGCAGTAGTAACTAGTAATATCTAACACTGTTTACTAATTAGTAAGTCGTATTTGAGATTTGGGTATTAGGAATTAGGGTTGTAGTTATATATATATATATATATATAAATAGGCTAGGCCTGCGGGCTTGTAGGCTAGGCTTTTAAATATAGGCCTAGGCCTTTTTAACTAAATAGGCTTTTAATTAGGCCTAAGTCTGGCCTTTTTACTAAATAGGCTAGGCCATACTAGGCCCTAAGTAGGTTAGGCCGTAGGCCCCTATGAAGGGGCCTGGCCTATTCCCACCCCTATGCCCAAGAGAGAAATCATAACGCATGTCATCCGTCCATGTGTACATGTCTAACGGGATCAGAAACATTGATTTAAAAAAAAAAAAAAACGTGGTGACATTTTCGTAAATAATTGAACATTGAAGTTCAAGTAGCAATTTTACTTTTTCCTGTAGCAATTTTGCTTGCACCTATTATACATTTTATAGGTAGCAATTTTAGTTGCACCGATAATATATTTTACTTGCACTTGATGAACTATATGAAATTGCTACTTGCACTTCAATGTTCAATTATTTACAAACATATCACCGCATTTTTTTTAAATAAGTGTTTCTGATCCGTTAGATCTTGACACGTGGACGAATGACATACATTCTGATTTCTCTCCTAGACAAGTGGTTCTCATTTGAACTCGATCACACACACACACACACACACACACACATGGATATATATAGATTATTATTCAAATGCGGCGGGGAGCTCCCATGCGATCGTACGGCCTAATTTGCGTCGTCCGATTTCATTAATCCAATTGGAATTTGCGTATGTTTAAGTGGGGGTATTATGGTAATTTTAGTATCTATATTACGTGAATTGAAATGATGCATTTTAGTACATAGTGTGGTGCGTTTGAATACATGTTGTGGTGCATTTTATTACGTATGTTGGTGCATTAACTGTGTTGTGGAATTGTGTGTTTTAATCTATTCGCTGGTGCATTTTCATACGTAGAATGGCGTGTAACTGTGTTGTAGAATGATGTGTTTTAAAGAATTCCGCAGTATGGTCTCAGATGGGCAATCTGTTGTGGATTAACTTAAAGATTTCAGCGGTGGTTGGCAGTGCAATATGTATGTAGTAGATTTTAGTGGTGGGTGTGCCCACAATCTGTGATAGATTTGTAGGCAAATTATTCCACGGGACTCGGTCCACTTTGTAAGATAGATTTAGATCTAAAATACACAATATACATGCTAAATGTTTACAATTTATATATTAAATATTCTCAACCTAACTAAATATTCACAATTTACATAATGAATGTTCTCAATTTGTTTAATTGTGAATATTCAGTATGTAAATTGTGATGGTGACTATTGAGATTTGTAGTAGTCAAATGATGTTGGCTGTGCAGTTAGGATAAATGTTCAATGACGAAAAGAAAAAAAGAGGCTGGAAAGAGCATATAAGGCTTAAGAAAGGTATATATCAATTAAGAAAGAAGGGATTGATTCGATTAATTTCATGGATTATTTTATATTATATACTATTATGTAAAAGACTAAACCGTTGAAGTCGTTGTAGTATAGTGGTGAGTGTTCCCGCTTATCACCTAGGTAACCCAGTTTCGATCCCCGGCGTTTTAAACAATATTTGGATTTCTTGCGTTGAAGGATAAATGGAAATTCAGACAAAAAATCCGACCTGCCGGATTCGAACCAGCGACCTAAGGATTTCAGTTCGGACATACTCCAACTACAGTCCTCCGCTCTACCAACTGAGCTAAGGTCGGATACATATTAGATTTCCCAACAATTGTTATTTATGTATTGAAATCGGTCTGCGGACGTTATCACCCAAAGGCCCTCCCGTCTTCTGGACATTATCATCATTAGTCATAATTAGACCCACTGATGGGTGTCGAAACCAACAAATAATAAATACTTACTCTTAAGAATTGTAATAGTGATGAGTAAGGTCGTACCCACAGAGATTGGTTAGATTTATCTTTAGCAATAGATTCAAAAAATAATGAGAATATAATAGAAACTTAAATAGTAACAATAAAATGGAAAATAATATCGAATAACAAATAATTATCAAATAAATGTCAATGGCAAATGGTATCCAACCCAAGGCATAATATCAGTTTAATTCTAACAAGACAGATATTGATATGCAAGCCAAACTAACTTTACTCTTTAC
>CM008337.1:16003051-16015561 GCA_002525835.2 Ipomoea batatas | reverse complement strand
ATATATATATATGAATATAACAGAAGATATATAGATAATAAAGCGCAAAGAATAAATTAGGCTAAATAAAGCTTACTGGTCTTGTAGAATCAAACTTCCATAATCCTCGAATTGGAAAAATATGAACTCAACAGTACATCGTACGAGTATTTACAATATACATTTATATTAATCTCATAAAAGAGAAAAACAAATGTATATATGTATTTATGTGTTACTAACGTGAGAAAGGAAAGACAAAAGAGAATTATTTGCTGATGATGAGGGTGATGTCCTAACATTACAATCACACTATTTATACTCTAAATGAGGGCATAAGTTGCGGATGAAATCCTTGGTGGCAGCAATTCACGGACGAAAGTTGCGGATCGTGGACTAAGTTGCCGTTGAAGCCTTCGCACGGAATCCTTGAGTTGCGGCTGCATTCTACGTACAAACAAAAGAAACTAAAATAAAATTAAAATAGTTTTTTTTTTTTTTGAAAGGTAAACGTAGCTATTCCATTAATTCATAACATAAAACGTTTACATCAACGATCAATGACATAATTATTATATTAGTATAAAATATAAAATAAAGCTTAAAATAAATATAATGTAAAATAAATAAAACTAATTTATTATAAAAATTAATTTAAATTGAATATAAAAAATAGTGCTTATCACCCACATTCACACCTAAAGGGTATATTAGTATATATATCCATTTTCAGTGAAGCGTGGCGTAATAGGAAAGGTTAAGTTTCATTAGTGCTATATTTTCATGTGATATTTGCAATAAACACTTAAAAAGTTTATAGAAAATTATCTAATTACATAAATTAAAAGGAAATTTCTGACATAGCAACCTTAGAATTTTGTACATTCTCTTGTATTCATAAGTTTTTATTTGTTTTTTTTCTGTTACTTAGTGAATGAGATTATAAACTAATAAAAATTAATTACACGCCTGAAGATTAGATGTCAAATGATCCAATCTCAGAAAATGAATATGAATTCCACGCAATCCTTACTATAAAGATGATGAGAAAGTGCACTTGGTGTCAGATGTTACGTTGGGGTGTAATCTTGTTCTGGGGTTAAAGATTTCCGTAGTTTGGTCTCATATGTTATGTTTGGAATACAATCTATTCTGCATTAAAGAATTCCAAAAGTGGTTTGCAGTGCAATATGTTGTAGATTAAGTAATTTCGCAGTAGTTGGGCGTGCAATCTATTCTAGGGATTAAGGGCATCTCTTATTTGAACTCTAGTGAGTCAAGTTATATTGTGACTCTACCTTGTACATGTGTATTTATCATTGTCTATTGTAACATATTAGAACTTGTATTTTGATAACAATAGAACTGTTATAATAAGGAATGATAAATACACATGTACAAGGTAGAGTTACAATATAACTTGACCAGTAGAGTCCTAATATTCCAAATGTACGTGAGAGAGGAGAGAAAAAAGGGTAAAGAAAAAATTGCCAATAATAATAATAATAATAATAATAATAATAATAATAATTATTATTATTATTATTATTATTATTATTATTATTATTATTATTAGTCTTCTGGCTATCGGCTAAATGGATACCTTTGGGCAACAACAACAACAACAAAAACCTCCATTTTAATCCTTATAAATGTGTAGTGTTGTTATGGTATTATTTTTGTATATTTTATTATGAATTTATTATAATATGTATTATTTTAATCGACTTTATTAATATATAAATTATTTTTAGGATTTAAAACTTTAGCTTAAAAAGTTTGGTTAATTGGTTAACCAACCGATTTACTAGAAAAAAACTTCGTTTCTGTTAATTCAGTAATAAAAAGTTCAGTTCGGTTAAAACGGTCCAGTTTACCGAATGGTTAACCGATTAAACAACCATTTGTTAATTAAGCTAATAATTACACGAATTAACAATTAAATTATTTTATCATTTTCTTTCCACAAATTATTAGCATAATTACCTAATAATAATTGTATAATGATTATTATGGTAATTAAGCTAAACATGGATCATTTGATTTATTTTTATAATAATTATAATTAAATTATTTTATCATTTTCTTTCCATATTTATTTTAGTAATAATTCAATTATATATATGTCCCTCTTTTTTTTATGCTAATAAATGTATACAATTTACTTTAAATGTTGTACAATTCAATGTTATTAGACAAAATTGTCCATACTATATTCTTATTATACAAAATTACCCTTACACCGTTATAACACCGTTACTTTTTAAATCCACCATTATTACCATACACCTATATCTATCATATCTTTTTCATATTCTTTAATTATCATTTTATTAAAATCATTATATAATAAATTTAATGGTTGATTATATTTTAATTAAATTCTATGAATGGTAAATCATGTATGTGTGTATAAAATACATATGTTATTTGTGTATATATAACTCCAATGATATATTTTAATTATTTGTATTTATTAATTTTTTTAATATTGGGCATAAATTTTCGCGCATCACGCGTACAAAATACTAGTATACTAATAAGAGCCAAAGAAAGTTAGATCTATAATGGGTAGAAAAAATGACGGTCAAATTATTAAATCAAATTGATGGTTCAGATTGTTTAGATTTATATTTTTCCATGAGATTTCTTAATTGATCTTTAATTATATAATTATCCTTTAAATATTTCGTTAAATATTATCTTTTCCGTTAAATATTCCATTAATTTTTAACTTACCCACTAATTTCTATAAGTAAGGTTTCAGGTTCGAACCTCATTCCAATCAAAGTTGGCATAATTGTTGAACATATACTACGAATATGTTTGAGTATATTATTCAAAAGTAAGTAACACATTCTATTACTCTCATTAAATTAAATAAATTAGTAGTTAAACCAAAAAAATAATAATAATACATATGCATTTCTTTAATATATAATTCAATGTCTACAATGCCTTTATTCAAAAAAAAAATATTCATTATCAAAAAATTTAAAAAGAGATATAATTTCATTAGTTATATTGTCTATATTTTCTACAATACAAAGATTTCTTACCTTCAAATTTATTAATTAATTATATTCAATACATTGTTCAATACAGTTTGTTCATTATATCCAATACATTGTTCATTACTATCAAGTAAAGAAGTTATGAAACTAGAACAAACTGTACTACTCATTAAGCTTCTACATACGAATATAATAAATATTACGGAGTAATATTTCGTTCAATACTTTCACATGAGAATGTACGACACAAATCTTACAGCACATGAAACATATAGGGGGAGAAACTACCATTGCCAAATATCAATAGACGCTTGCAAGATCAAGAGTTCATGGTACAACTAAGATCTCAGTCATATATACAAACACAATGAGACAAATCCACAACTTCCTACATCATAATCCCATTGCTTGACACTGCCCGACGCATTACCAAATACGAATAAATAAATTTAAAAAAAAATATTGTTGATAAAGACAATGACAATGGTACCGAAAGAGAATTAAAAAAATTAAAGAAATAATTCAAACGAAAAAGTAGTATTTATCTATACTATCATTTTTAGACTAAGTATTTAGATTAACGTTTTTGCAAAATTGCAAACAATGAGTGTCTCGCTCGATGCGCCAATGATAGCGTAAATGGAACCGGGGGTTACAGTTACACTACAAATACGTATGTTTGTGAATAAGTGGGAGAGCGCTCGCACGTCGAACATGCACACAACACTCAAGCTTTTGCACATGTCCAATTTCACAAACGCACACACCTATGCATCACATAAAAATTAAAAGTTCCACGCTAAACAAAACATGACAAACCCCTCATTGCGTACTCACAGCGACCACACACAGTTGCACAAACCGCCCTACACAGACGCACACGCGCCAGAAAGGATCTCACATTACGACCAGTTTCACTCAACGTTTTGCACACGCCGAAATGAACTCATGCACCCACCTACGCAGCAGCACACTATTCCAGGCTGGGTTTAAAAAAAAAACTCAAAATTAAAAATCTAGAATTTATTACTACCATGGATAGTATCTTTTAAATTAGGAATATATTCTATTTTATTTATAACTAAATTTAAACAACAAAATAAAATTACACAATTGCACCCGTATGTATTAATTATATCCTTATATGAGTGACATTTTTAATTAAATCTCATCCATTAATCCAATTTTTTATATGGTTGAGATGGGATCTCATAATCTCATCTCCAAGGGTAGTCTCATTGCATCCAGCCTATATATATATATATATGAAATACTATTTATATTCCCTTAAAATTCATTACGTGAACCAAACATGTTGTTAAAGTATTCTCTTTAAATTAACAATGCATTGAATAAAATTACAATTTTTTAGAAACTTGCATATTTGAAAATCTAAAATAGAGACAAGTTTTTTTGTTTTTTTTTACTTGAAACGATGGAAAATATTAACAAAGAAATGTACAGTCCAAAGAATCAAAGAACACTAGAAGCCTGAAATCTAGCTTTCTTTGGCTGTATTGTGAAAGCCAAAGCTTAGCAGGTTTGATCTATCGTAGGGGCATTATGACAAACACCTAAGGTGCAGCAGCATTTCATCTAACTCTGCCCTCCAGTGGAATGTAATCCCTCTTCAAAACTTCCAACAACATCACAGCAAAACATCATCAAGACCAATCAAGCAAATTTATCAAAGCTAATTAAGGCCAAAACCATGAGCCCCACTCCATTGGGGTAAGTCAGTTACCGCCAAGCTAATTTAGGCCCTCCATCCTACTGTATATCTCTCTTCATTTGCTCCATCCCACAAAAAGGTTGTGTAATTTTTTGATTTTATCCCAGAAAGAACACGTCTTCTTCTTCTTGTGTCAATGATCCCATCTTCTCAACAGTGTTTGTGTTTCGGAAGTTGTTTTTGCGTTTATTCCTAATTCCTTATCCCACGTCCAGAGAATAAGAGGTTTTTCTTTCCCTTATATATGGTTCTATGGTTTGAAGGCTTTGGTGTGGGTCATAAGGAGGAGAAGCCCACCCTGCAGCCTCCACTGTCTGGGCCAGTTCAATTACACAAAACGAGTGTCGTCTGTTTTGGGCCATGGTCCACAATAAAATTTGCCTAGTTTGTTGACATGGAACAGAATACACAAACACTCTCAAAATTGTGAATGTGGACCCGCGTAGTACGAGGTGTGGTTTGGCCTTTGTTGCCATTCCTTGACAAATTATTATTGTCAAAATTAGAGTAAGCAAATGCAAATGGAAATTTTCTCAACTCCCCTTGCACAAGTGCAGCTATCCAGGCCCTCGGTTGCTTTCTTGTTGACATGGAATAAAATGCCAATAAGTATAGCCTAACCACCACCACCACCATAACCTTTCCATTTTCCTTTACTGTGGTTTGTTGACATGGCACAAAATGCATATACACTACCACTCTTAAAACTGTGGTGTGGTTAGTTATACTGAACCCCACCCCCATCCCTATCCAATTCCAACCCGATTTCGTTCCAACAGAATACAAATACATATTAGAACTCCACAAACTGTTAGGTCGGGGAGTGGACGATTTCACCTTTATTGTGGTGTGTGGGACAACCGCTGACTGGCCCAATTGTGATGTTGTCTTTCCTTGACAAACTTCCATGGGCAACCCCCTCCACCTGCCCGGCGACTCCTCTGCACGCGCAACCATCGTCCTGCCCAATTCGGTTAGCACCAGTGTGAACTGTGGCGTGGTTTCACGCACAACACAATACATACACACTACTCTCCATTCGTTAGGCATCAAATGTCGTCTGGTTTGAGATTTTACCATTCTTTGTTTTCGGTGTGTAAGTTTGCATTTCGCTACTGTTTTTCTTTCCTCATATTTCTCCCTCTTTATAGCTTCCAGTTTTTTGCACACTTCTTCAACTATATCCTCGATGCATTTCGATTCATCTCTGCATTATAACTCAAAATTAAAAACACAATTATTAACTAGAATTGAAATTGAGAATGATAGATTAGTCATTCTTAACTTGTTTTTCAATTCATTTTTTATTTTATTTGTTTCTTGATTGATAGCATTAAAATTCGACAAGTGACAAAGAAAGGTAAAAAATAACAACTAAATCTAGAAATATAATAAAACTCTCAACAAACTAAATTCTATTTATTAAAAATGAGTTAATTTCATTTTTAGTCCTAGATTTAAAGGTGACAATCCACTTTTAGTCCTTTTTTATTAGAGCATCATCATTTTGTCCTAGTATTATTGTGGCATGACTAATTTTAGTCATTTGACAACAAAATTGTTGAAATATCGTTAAATACAAAGATATTTCAATCTTTTTTATACAAAATATATTGAACCGTTATATTTTTTATATTTATTTGTTTGAAAACATTCATAATTGAAGACAGAAATGTCCTTGTATTTAACAATATTTAAACTGATTTGTTGATAAAGGACAAAAATGGTTAACCACAATAATACTAGGACCAAAAGTATATATTCTAATAAAAAATGACTAAAAGTGGATCGTCAACTATAAATCTAGAACTAAAAATAAATTAACTCAATAAAAATCAACAATAATTTGTAAAAGAAGATGGGATTAAGTTAGATATATAAATTACCCGTTGTAATTGCGTAGGTCAAATCCTGATATCCCTGCTGCTTTAGACAGGGCTTTTTTCCATGTCTTCACCTTACTGGGTTTATTCTCATAGTTTTTCTCATGTTCAGCAAAGGCTCCACCGAAGCTACCTTTTAAGTTCCGGACCTCTGAAGGGCATACATCATAAAAGACTGGAAAAATGGTTAGCCGCTTCTTGCGTTCCATGATCTTCACAAGTTCTTCTAAACACCATTCAGAAGCCGCATAATTTTTAGACAGGATTACAATGGCAATCTGGCATTCGTCAATGGCATGAAATAGCTCCCGCCCAATTGGGTCCCCTTTGTTCACACTCTTGTCATCTTTGAACGCGGTGATCCCTTTAAAACTTAAAGCTTCGTATAAATAGTGAACAAAGGTGCGGCGAGTATCTCTCCCTCTAAAATTCAAGAACACGCTATACTTGGGTGCACATTGTCGTGTGGAAACTTGGGTTAAGTGATGCAAGGACCATATTGGAAAACAAGATGAAAGTGGCCATTTTTGAGAGTTTAAGGCAGCAGAAAGCAATAATTCGTGCAGAGAGCTTTCGCTAATCAAATAAAAGCGTTTCATTTCCAGGGATCCTTATCAAAAAATGAAGAAGAGAAGGTAAAGAAAATGTGTTGCGAAGCATACACGGGTGCTAGTCCATATTTATATCTCTGTTATGGAGTGGTGTACTTTAGA
Source organism: Ipomoea batatas (assembly GCA_002525835.2). NCBI lineage: Eukaryota > Viridiplantae > Streptophyta > Magnoliopsida > Solanales > Convolvulaceae > Ipomoea > Ipomoea batatas. Next base: position 16,008,240 of record CM008337.1, on the reverse strand, counting down.
TAGAGACAGGGGAGATGTTATATTATTGTGGGTTTTACAGATTCGATTCTGAAAATGAAAAAAGGACTCTGTTATGGATTTTCGGTGGGGCCAACCAATAGTAGATGTTGCAGACGTTATAGATTTTGTAGTTGCCAAGTTGCATGTGTGGGACAAAAAAAAAACAGCATAAACCACATATCCACAACGACAACCACCGAAAATTTTGAATCTACGACTATGATGTGTGAAAATTTTAATTGTGATTTTTTTTTTTTGGTGTTTTATACATATTTTAATATAAGAAATTTAGTGATCTTCAAAAAAATATAAGAAATTTAGCAAACTCGTTCCGAAATATTTTTAAGACTATTTTATTTTATATTCAAAATAAAAAATAATTATACTTTACATCCTTAAATTATATGATAATGGTAGGATTCGTTCTTGTCATGCTCACTTTTCATCTCTTTACTAACAAAACATTAGGGGACAAATTTGCAACGCTAGTATAACTTATGGACTAAAAATAAGCACAAAAATGTTAGGGTGTGTTTGGTTCGGTTTAACTATCAGGAATGGGAAGGTCGCCTTCTTCGCGGAGAAGGCAGCCAGACGCCGGAGACGGCGACCAGCGACGATTCGGTCGTTGCCGGTCGCCGAACTTTGTCGCCGGTGGCCGGAAATTCCAAATGACCTGTTATAACAGGTCAATTACTTGTTCGTGGGCTTCATTGCCTCATTTTGACATGTTTGAGGGTCTAATTGCAATTTTTAAAAGTTCGTGGACCTAATTGACTCCTTATGAAATGTTCGAGGGCCTATTTGACCCTTTTCCCTTTTATTTTAAATATCAACTTATTAAAATTGCTACATTAGAAAAAGAATGCTTTCAAAAAAAAAAAGAAAAAGAATGATCTTGATACACAATGAAGTTTGTTTCCTTGATACATTAAAATTTTATTACCTAAACAATAATACTTTTAATCTTGTCATTGCTTTGTCACCAACTATTTTGTGTTACCATGTCATCTTCACCATATAATGGTGCTATCTTAAAATAAGAGTTATTTTCATTTTTGTCCCACAAGTATTAGACTATTTTCACGTTTAGTCCCTGACTATTAAAATTTTCAGATTTAGTTCCACAATTTTTAAATTCTTACCACATTTGATCCTTCCAATCAAAATTTCGGTCACGGGTGACTTTTTTCCAGCGAATGATTTAACTAAAGGGTAAAATTGTCATTTTGTTATTTTAATTAAAAAAATCAATTTTTTTCCACAAACTCTTTCTTTCTTTCTCCCCGCCCTCACGCAACCCTGTTATCCGTTTCCCCATCCCCCATTATTCTTTTTCTTCCATCTACTGTAAAAGGAAAAAAGACTGGGAAAATGGTTAGCCGCTTCTTGCGCTTCATGATCTTCACAAGTTCTTCCAAACACCATTCGAAGCCGCATAGTTTTTAGAGAGGATTACAATGGCAATCCGGCACTCGTTAATGGCATGAATTGAAATAGCTCCGGCCTAATCGGGTCCCCTTTGTTCACACGTACTCTTGTCAATTGTCATCCTTGAAAGCTGTTATACCCTTAAAACCTAGATCCTCATATAAATAACGAACAAATTTGTGGCGAGTATCTCTTCCTCTAAAAACTCAAGAACACGCTGTACTTTGGTGCACAATGTTGTGTGGAAATTTGGGTTAAGTGAGGAAAGCAAGATGAAAGTGGCCATTTTTGACATTTTAAGGCAGCCGATTGCAATAATTCCTGAACAAAGCTTTTGCTAATCTTATAAAAGCGTTTCATTTTCAGGGATGCTATCAAAAAATGAAGAAGAGAAGGCAACCAAAATGAGCGAGAAAGAAAATGTGTTGCGAAGCATACACGGGTGCCAGTCCATATTTATATCTCAGGGGAGAGTAATGTACTTTGGATAGAGACAGGGGAGATGTTATATTGGTGTGGGCTTACAGATTCGATTCTGAAAATGAAAAAGGGACACTCTGTATGTTATGGATTTTTGGTGGGCCAACCAATGATGTTGCAGACGTTATAGATTTTGTAGTGGTCAGCTCTATGGATGTTGCCATGTTGGGAAAAAAAAACCACTTAACCACATATCGACAACGACAACCACCGTTTTTTTTTTAAAAAAAAATTCACAATGTCTTTCTCCGTCCGTTTAACGATCCGACTCCGAGAGGAGCAGGAGGAATCGTCACTTCTGAAAATCGAACCCGGATTCTCTCGAAATTCTTCCCACAAAGAGAGCTCATTTGTCACTTGAGCTACCCATTGGGTTTAACCACCGAAATTTTGAATCTACGACTATGATGTGTGAAAATTTTAATTGTGTAATTTTTTTTGGTGTTTTAAACATATTTTTAGATAAGAAATTTAGCAAACTTGGTCCGCAATATTTTAATACTATTTTATATCCAAAATAAAAAGAAATTGTAATTTTCGTCCTAAATTATACAATAATCGTAAGATTCGTTCATAATTGTTAGTCATGCTCACGTTTCGTCCATTTACTAACAAAATATTAGAAATGAAATTTGCAATGCTAGTATAGCTTAGGGACGAAAAGTAAGTACCAAAAGTTAATAAAATGGTGAGAAGTGTAACGCAAATAATAGTTTAAGGGCGAAAAATGAACATGATCATTAATTAAAGACGAATTTTACTATTACCGTATAATAACTTAGGGACGAAATGTATAATTTTCTTTCAAAATAATTTTAGGAAATTTGTGTTCAAAATGATGCAAATGTTAATTGCCTTTCCATTTATCAATCACAAACTTGCCACCCTTTGATGTAGTAAGGTTTAATACGTTTGTTTTCTTCTTCTTCTTCTTTTCTCTATTTTATTTTAAATCTCGATCTATTAAAACTTACTACATTAGAAGTGACAAGTTTGTGAGTCTTCTTCTTCTTTTCTCTATTTTATTTTAAATCTCGATCTATTAAAACATTAAAAGTGACAAGTTTGTGAGTGGAGATGTAAAAGCATCTAGCATTGTCCAATAAGAAATGCATTTTAGGGTAAGAATGAATTTGTTACAAAATGGAGTTTGTTTCCTTACCATGACACATTAAAATCTTATTACCTAAACAATTATACTTTTTAGTCTTTTAACATTGTCATCGCTTTGTCACCAACAATTTTGTGTTACCATGTCATCTTCACCATATAATGGAGCTATTTTAAAATAATACTACTTCCGTCCCATTTTATGTGTCTGGTTCGGTTAACGATGTTTGATTGCCATTATTTTTAATTCAATTATTCATAATGTTAAGTTTAGTATTAGTATATAAAATTTATATATTAAAAATTACATTAAAAGTACCATTAAACACAAAAAATTAAATTTAAAAATAATTTAAAAAAACAATAAAGAAAATAAGCAAACAAGAAATAGTTAATTTGACCAATGAATAGTAAATAAAACAGGTAAAATTAGACTAAGGGAGTAAAATATTAACATTTTATGTAAGAGTCAAGCCCAAGACTTTTATTATGATACTTTAAAGCCATACAACAATTCTTTAATTTTTTTAATATGCCTCTTATTTTATTTAAAAAATAATAATGCCTTTTATTAAAATTTTAGAAACACGATTAAAAACATTAATTTTATTCAAACAACTTACAATAAAATTGGGTCCACCATAAAATCGGGTTGATATCGGGTAATGGTTATGAAAAATGTATTGAATTAATAGGGCATAGGGCCCTTGAAATAATAAAAACATGTTGCAAATGTATTAAATAAACAAAGGAAATGAATTTTGCCCAAGAGGCTCAACCACAGGGGTAGACTACCACTACTAACTAGCGGACCGCAAAGGCCATTGACATACTGCGTTACAAATATTCTTTCCTTTACCTCCTCAATTCTGCGAAAATATTCTTTGCTTTACATCCTCAACAGCCTTCTTTGCGCAAGCACTGTCCAACAGCTCAAATTGCGAAAATTTGCTTTGCTTTACCTCAACTTGCAAAAATCAATTATGCGAATTAAATAGAAACAAACACCCAGACGCTTCCACGGCGATGAAGGAGGCGGAGTGCAGAGTGAAAATTTTAATAATGTGACTTTCCCTTTATTTGAGCTAATTTCCTAATAAACTGACAATTCAGCCAAATTTCCTTTTGAGCTAATTTTCTATCCTAAAGGAGGAGGGGTTATTAAAGGGAAAAATTAATAATAAGTAAGGGGATTATAAAAAAATCAATTTAACATATGAACAATATTAATCATTCATTTGAGGAAATAATTACACCAACATTTTTTTTTTTCAAAGGCCTAACATTATTGGCTTGACTTAGATTATCAAACCCTAATCCCCCAAATCCCCAATTTTAATTGGTTCTCCACTTCTACTGCGTTCAATTGGCGAGGGGCTAAACCTTGACTCTCCGAGCGTTCGACTGGCGACGGGCGGCGGCCGGCAGTGGCGAGTGGCGACACACCAGCAGTGAGTTAATGACAGGTATGCCTTCTACTCTTATAGTTAGCGAGTAGTTTGGTAGATAGTCAGACGCCCAGACAGTGTAGGTACGTAGGTCGCTACCCGGCGGTGGCTATTGCTGACTGCGGCTTGCAGCGGCTGCTTCGGGCTACGACTTGCGGCTGTTGCTGCGGCCTGTGGTGGCTGCTGAGGGTTGCGGCCTGTGGTGGCAGCTGCGGGTTCTGACCTACGGCTACGATGAAGCTTTGGCTACTTATTCAAATAGTCAATGATAGATACTTAGATGTTAGTATGTTACCTTGTTTATAAATTGCTATAATATTCATAACTTGATAACTGTTGGGTTTTGTTTATGAATTGCTATAATGTTCATAACTTGATAACTGTTGGGTTTTGTTTATGAATTGCTATAATATTCATAACTTCATAACTGTTGGGTTTTGTATTAAGAAGTATGAACCTTTTTTTTTGGAAAAAAGAAGTATGAACCTAGTTTTGTGGTTAACTGGTTATTGATTGATTATAATTTTGTAACATAATTCATAGATTTGTGGTGATATACTTATATATTAGTTTTGTATTATTGTATTAGGTATATTTTTAATTTTTTTTTACAAATACGTATGCCGTAAAAAGGCTTAGAGCTTATAATATGTAGTTCTTAGAGCATCCTTATCAGTGGAGTTTTTGTAAGCGTGATTAGGAAAGAGAATTTGGGAGGAA
>CM008337.1:15984063-16002460 GCA_002525835.2 Ipomoea batatas | reverse complement strand
TTAAGTAGGCTCAAAGCCTATTTAGGACTTAATTTGAAGCCTTTTTAATAGCCTTTTAAAAAGGCTTCAGGCTGGGTCAGCCAATCGTAGCCTCGTAGGCTCAGGCTTGAGCATAACAAAAAACCTATATATAGACTCAGGCTTTAGATTTCAATAGCAGGCCCTGACCTAAATTTCTAAAGCCCGGCTCGGCTTGACCTACAGGCCAAGGCCCGGCTGAGCTACATACAGGCCCAGGCATAGACTTAGGCTTTGTCATTTTATCAGATTTCTATGCTTTAGTTGATCAAACAAGTTTTGGAGAGCAGCCTTCCTCAGTCAAAGATTTTGTGTAAATTTTTGTACAGTGCGTTTGAAATAATTGTTCATTGTGTGTTTGAAAAATGTTTTGGTTTTTTGGCTATAACCTACCGAAACCAACGGTTGGTTTTTGAAGGTAAAAAGTTTCAATTGGTTTTTCGGTCTTGGTAATTGTTAGTTGTTACTGAGAAATTTTCTCAGTTTTTGTAGAATCATATGCATTTGCTGGTGGATGAGTAAATGGAGAAGAAGACGACAATGCAATCAAACCTTAGCTCTAAGAGTAGCATGAGATGTCCCCATTGTGCTGGTCCTCTTTCCAATGAAATGGTAAATTCTTGCAAATTTTCTCTTCATTTTTTTTTTTTTTTTAATTTTTCAGCATAAAATTTTCATGAAATTATGATGTAGTATTCTGATAATCGTGTCAGGAGACTAGCGAGTGGACGGTTCCACCTTTGATCAGAGACAGCTTTTCTATGGTAGTAATTTACCATTATATACATGCGTGTATACAGCTCTAGTTTATATCTCTTATTTGATTAATTTTTTTTTTTTTCTTTTCATTTATGTTATGATTCTGTTGTAATGTGATGAGCTAGATTGGTACTGCTGTTGGCGGCACAACAAGTGCGTTTTATGGCTTCAACCATGGTAATGATGCTCACTTCGTAATTTTGTTGTTACTATCTTCGGTTAGCTTATGACTACAGTGATCACTTAGGTGCAGTTAAACATCTTTTTCCTATTTGTTAATTTTATTGGTTGTATATGATCTGATGGATGTTATGTTAATGCAGTTTTCAAGGTAACAACAATTGATCCTAGACACATAAAGAAGCAAAAGATGATCAGGATATATGTTATCATTATACTATTAGAGTATAGTTATTAGCATTGTCACTAATAGTTGATTCAAGTAGGAAACAGGGACCTGCTTTTATTATAAGCAATAAAATAACTAGTTAGAGAATGAGGGCGGGTCAAAATTGAGTATGCTTGATTTATGTAAATTTAAATCTAATACAATGAAAATTTCCTTATAGTTCTAGAATTGGTTTGAGGAAAATTCTGGCAAACCTTGATGTGGGATATACTCCCCACTATACATTGGCTTTACTGGTTATTTTAGGCACACTTTAGAGTATGCTTTGAGGTATGTATTTGCAACTCTATATTTAAAATTAATTTGTAGGCTTCTAGCCAAAACTTTATAGTTATATTGGTTTCATGGTGAGCTGGGATTGTAGCTCCATAGTATTTTGTGCAAAATTGAGGATGTGTTTACACTGTTGAATGTATCAAATTCTTTTGGATCACCAAATTGTTAGAAAATATTTTGAGTTGTGTGGTTGATGCTCTTATTACGAATTTCTGTTGGACCATATCTCTTTATCTAAGAATATCTATTTGAATATCATGCATCTGCTGTGTTCTACTTGAAGGATTGTGATTTCTATACGATCTTCATCTCTATTCTCTACTAATAAGGATTATGAATTTTACACTGATTTTTAATGTTTTTATCTCATCTTTTTATGACCTTCCAGTGATGCCTATCGTTCGAAGATGGATTAAAGGCCCCATGTGGTTACATTTCCTTGTTGGGGTAAACTTTTTCAGTCTCCCAGTTATTTTATTCACCTCTTTCTATCTTGACATAAACTTCTTCTTCTTCTTCTTTGTTTTTCTTCAAGAATTCTTTTGATGCATCATTTCATGGTTGCAGGCGCCACCTGTTATTGTTTTCTCATCGGCATGTGCAGGATTGGCAGGTAATAAGTTGCTTTTTCCACAATTGTGCGTGTTAGTAGTTGGCTTGTTTACGCTTCCTAAACATCTTACATTGAGTTAACTTTTTTCCTATTTAATCAAATCCCACAGTCACATGGATTTCTTGGGTGGGGATGGGTACCATAAGTAAAGGCAAAAGTAAATAAATAAAATGAGGGGTTTATGTTAAAAAGTCCATTTTCATTGATCCACTGTTGCATTTGCTTGTATCATCAAATTTGAACTAGTTTAGGTTTGGACCAACTGCAGGTGGTGCTGTTCCGGCACTTGCACAACTTGCATCATCTTCGTACCATGCTGCCATCTCATCTTCCACATTGCAGCCTTCATCGTCGCAAGACGAGAAGATTAACAAGTCCCGACCATCCTCCGCTCTAAAACATTGAGAGAGTGATAGATAAGAAGAAAAGGACTTTTTGGCGCATCAGTCTCTGGACAATCTTGCCCACTATCAATGCAGCCAGCTATAGGGTTTCCGTTGCATCAGATGTCGTCTGCTCCATTTACGTGGTGGACTGAGCTCGCAAGACGCTTTGTATTGGTATCTAATTTGGTTTTAGGTATTATTCTTTGAGTTTTGGAGTCATAAAAAGAATGCATAAATAGAGTCAGTAGCATTCAAAAAAAAAAAAGAATGCATAGTGATGCTTTTTTATGGGACCTGCAAAAGTTGTGTGTAGATGTAAATTGCAACCACAGGTTTTAAGCTATAGTTGTGATTTAATTAATAGGCATGTGATTTTTTGGGTGGTGTTTAGACTGCATTCACTGAACTCAACTGCTTCAGTCTGAAATGCTAATAAATTTATTCAGCATCTTTTTTCTTTTGTTCGAGGGTCCGCAATAAATTTTTTAAATTATTGAAAGACATTTTAGTCATTTTTCATTCCTATCATTTTGTATTAATTAACCGTTGACTATTGAGGTATGCAAACCCAGTTTTTGCAATTGAAATGTAGCTAAAACTTCAAAATTGTTTCAGTTTCTAAGTTCGAAGTACTTTATTGTTTCCATGTAGGATGTAGTGGAAATTCAATCTATAAGCACTTTCAATTCATATGTTATTTTCATTTTCTTTAAAAAAAAAGTTTCTAATAAAAAAAGAACAGTAATACTTATTTGCATTTTCAATTTCTCATTTACAATAAGACATCACAAAAAACAAGTATATATTTTTTTTTTTTTGAAAACAAAAAACAAGTATATTTGATCAATGAATGATACAAAAATTGATAAGGAGTATAAAACAATCTAGTATACACAAAAAGATCTCATGACATTTCTTTTTATTTTTGTACGTTTTTTTTTTCTATTTTATCAACTCTTTTCTCCTTTGTTTAATATAATCCTATTTACTTAATTTGATTTTTTTATCATTGAAAAATGTAAAAGATACTGTTTTTCAAATGGCCACCATTAAAAAAATGAATGTCATATAAAAATTATCTTAAGAATGGTTTGTCTTCTGTTTGATTACATCAAACTTTCTTTATTGTATCACAAATTTTAATTGTTTTATTAAAAAATTATATTACTTTAATTAGAATATACGTAGTACATTTTATTATAGACACATAAATTATTAACTACATATACATAATATGTTAATTACAGACACATAACATGTTAACCAACATCTTATGTGTTTGTAATTACCATGTGATGTGCTCATCCGACAGTTATGCCATGAACATTCAGTATGTAAATTGTGAACATTCAGTATATTAATGGTGTGTTTTTGGACCCGAATCTACTTTGCAATGTGGACTTGGATCCATTGAATAATTTGGCGCCTTCAATTTGTTTATAAATAAGTTAAGAAACGGTTACCACAAATACAAAATGTGTCAACTACAGTTACAAAATTTGAAGGTTACTTTTGAACAAAGAAACCACAATGTAAAATAATCATGATTCCATAATAAAAAAATACATCATGATTTAGGATATGATTTGCTGTAAAATTGACATTATAACATTAACCAATAAAACATTAATCTACTCATTCTCCAGCTGACCACTCCAAAATCTATAGCATCCACAACGTCTATCCTTTCTTGAAGTTGACCCCACAAAATCCATAACATCTCCTTTTTCACGGGACTCGTGCCACCAAAATCCATAACATCTCCTCTCTCTCTCTCTCTCTCTCTCAATCTTCTTATTGTGGGTATTATAAATATTCCCTTGCACGCATCAGGCTATGTTTACCTGAAAGTGTCTCTAATGCTCTGTGATTCTTTGCCCTTCAGTCGATTTCAATCATTTTATATTCCATATTTTGTTTCTCTTCTGCTGCAAGTTGATTCAATTAGGTATAGTTTATTTTATTTTATTTTATTTTTTCAAATTTAGTTATACCTACCATGTCAGGCTTGGTAGGATGGAATTGCAATTCCATTCATACCAAATTTCACGGGATTGTAATTCCAATGCCTCTCTCAGAATTACAATTATTAGGCCTCCCTTGGAATTGCATTTCCACAGCCCACAAAATTAGAATTCCACAGCAAATGACAATTTTGTCTTCCTCCTCCTTTTTTTTTTTTTTTTTTTAATTATTAGGAAAGATTGCACTTTTCGTCTGTCCCTAAGTTATAGGGCAATTGTAGAATTTGTCCCTAATTGTTGGTCATGCTCACTTTTCGTCCTTAAGTTATCATTGGCATTGCATTTTTCGCCCCTTTACTAACAAAACATTATAGGGACGAAATTTGCAATGTTAGTATAGTTTATGGACGGAAAGTGAGCACGAAAAGTTAATAAATGGACGAAAAGTGCAACGCCAATGATAGCTTAGGAGCGAAAAGTGAACGCGACTAACAATTAGGGGCAGATTCTACAATTACCCTATAATTTGGGGACGAAAAGTATGTAGGTGGTGAATAAGTTGATTTATATATATATATATATATATATATATATATATATATACACACACACACACACACACGAAAAATAAGGATTTATAATTATTACAAAAATAATCCCAACAGCAACCTAGTACACAATCAATGTTCGAATTTATTTATAAATAAAATAAATAATTACACCTATAGGGTTTTCAAAATCTAAAGATTTAAACCTAATGGAAGAAATGAGGAGGAAAATTTCAAGTCGTGTGTACGTTATTTGATGGTGTGTACTGAGTAAACTCTATTCTTGTATGGCTCTACACCATATTATTACAGTTGTTATACTTATTTTGTTTTTCTATATTATATCCTTTGTTATTTCATTTGTAAGCATTTTTAGGTAGGAATAACAAATTTAAATTGTTATCAAATTATTCCAAAAATTAAAGTCAATTGGATAAAAAATTTAACAGATAACGAAATATGTATGATTGATAATGCCAACAAAGTAATGTGACTAATAGTCAAAAAAGATTAAATGTGACAATGTCACCATAGTTGTGAGACTGAACGTGTAATTATTTTCTCTATTACTTTATTAGTTATGGTAACACTAAATTTGGTTACGTTGTTGCTTTAGGGATAACCGAAGTCATAATAAGATTATTAAGAACCGGAATGTTGTTTTCAATGAACAAGTGTTGTACAACGAACAATCAAGCCAAGGTTGAAAACTATTAGATTCTTGAGTGAGGAAACTTGAAATGGTTGAATTCAAAGAATTCTCAATGGCTGATGTGTCGCAGAATGTCCTAGCAAATTACTACCATGCATCCAAGGAGTAACCGTAGTGAAACCACAACTGAGTTTGTCGAGCAATTTGTTTGATAACTACAAGGTTCTAAGTTCGTTAGACTTTTTGTTGGAATTGTCTATTTAGCATTTACCTTCTCGATTTGAGCCAAGTAATTAATTATAGGCAACCGAAGTTCATTTAACTCCTGGTAGTCCTTTGTCGACTAGGGCCATAAGACAAACATTACCTAGAGTGCACGTTTGGATAATGACTTTGGACTTTTTTATATATTAAAGAAGTAATTTTTTTTAGACCACAAGGTGTCTTGAATAAACTCTAACTATTTCAGACACCTACCTTTAAACTGTATAGAAAAATCAATATGGACATCACTTTACACTTTAATTAAGCCGTCTCAATGCAGACGAGGATTAGCCTCCGTATGATACAAGTTCAAAGAAGTAATTTTAGTGTAGCAATTGTAGAGATCTTATAGAACAGTCAGGCAACCATATAGATTCTCTCCATCTCTTAGGCTAACCATAGTCTTAAAAAGTTTACCATTTTCAGACTGAGGAGAAAACAAAAAAATTTAGTTATATTTTATTGATCAGAAAATGTGAGTCATAGTGGTACAAAAGAAGCAATACAAGTTGATAAATTCATTAATGTCTAATCACACTTAGCTTGACAATTAGCATAATTATGAAAAGGAAAAGAAGGCATTATATTGCAACATAAATTAGTGCATCAAATAAAAGAAAAACGTGATGATAGCAAGTGGTACCAAATTGTTGATATTAAGTAGGTGGCAAATGAGCTACTTTAAAATGTCATAGCCCATAGGTCATCTTTAAAATAAGTGAAAAGGGATGTTACGTTATGGATTTTGGTTGGGACAACTTCAACAAAGGATGTTAAAGATGCTATAGATTTCTTCTCAAAATTAAAAAAAAAAAAAAAAAGATGCTATAGATTTTGGAGGGGTCAATTGTACAGATGGCTATATTATTGGTGTTTTATTGATGTTGATGTGGGACTGTGGGGAAAAAGACAGACCAGATAATGACACTGCCGAAAACAAACACAAGCTAAGAGATTTTAAAAGTAACAGCCCGTTTGGTTCGCTGAAAAATATTTGAAGGAAATGGAATTCAAATTCCATGAAAAACAAATTATCAGGAAAATAGATTCCATTGTTTGGTTGGCGGAAAAGAAATTACTGGGAATATGAATTCCATTGTTTGGTTGAGTTTGGAATGGTAAGAAATTATGAATATAAAGACCAATATGCCCTTAATAATAATAGTGATAACAAATTATATACATGTGTAATTACTAAACTTTGATGAGGGTAAAATAGTCCAATTGTGTTATACTTTCTCCCAAATCCTATGGAAAACAAAATACCAACCTTTTGCTAGGATTTTGTTTTCCTTCACCTTTAGGAAGTAAAATTCCAATGGAAAATATTTTCCATCCAACCAAACAACATAAAACATCATTTTCCTTCACTTTTGGGAAAACATTTTTCATCCAACCAAACACCCCAAAGTTTGAATTTATGTTGTATGGAAAGTGAAAACTTTTAAGTCAATAGAAGTTTTCATTAAAATAATGGACTTTCGCCCTTTAAACTAACAGCACTACATATATAGGTCCCGTTTTATAACCTCTGATCTTAACGTTATGGCTTGCATGTGCAGGAGCAGACATCCTTATAGATTTGGTACAATATTCTTTTCGACTTTTAAGTATATTAGTGATGAAGCTATGGGCTGGGGCGTCCTGTTTGGTAAATAGCTGTTGGTTGATTGTGTTGGCTGTTTGGGTTAGAATGTATGATTTGTTGATAATATTAACTGATTGTAGAAAGTTATTTGATAAATTAACTGTTAGCTGATAGCTGTTTGGTATAATTTCTTTTCTCAAAAAGCTAATTGAAAAGGCGGCTTTGAGTAGCTTTTTGAATTTTAGCATTTTGGAGTTACAAAAAGCTTATTAACCAAACAACTAAAAATAAGCCAAAATTGACTGATAGGCTGATTATTTACCAAACAGGACCAAAGACAATTAGATCAAGAGACTCAGAGAGTGGAGTTTCGGGAGTTAATTATGTATAAGAAATAATTAGAACTTGTGTTCTAATCTTTAAAAAGTTGACGTCGTTTGTATTGAGTTTTTTTTTTTTTTAAAAAAAAAAAATTAAAAAATAAATACGACATCAATTTCACTAAAAAAAAATCGACATCGTTACGTAAATTTTTTAAAAAATATTAAAAGGCCAACTTTTCAATATTAAAAACAAAAACAAAAAAAAACATTATATATATGACGTTGATTTGTTATAAAACCGACGTTGTATATTTACTGATTTTAAAAATAAATTCATTAATACATGACATCGGTTTGATAAATAATCGACATCGTATAATTAGTGACAAAAAAAATTATAATCTACGACATCAATTTTTACCAATGATCTATATCACAATTTTAAAAATCAATATTCACAATTACAACTTTTGAATCTATATAATAAAATTGTGAACATAGAATTCAAAATTTGTGAATATTGAGTGATATAATTTTGTATATTGAGATCTAAAATTATGAATATAGAATTTTAAAATTGGGAATATGAACTCGGGTCCACCTTGCAGGGTGGAGTGGTGGACCCGGGTTCCTAACATAATTTGCGCAAGTTCCTATAATTAATTTAAGTTCCCCAAATTACTTGAATGATGAATTCAGCAAAGTGAAATGGCCCAATTGATATTCAATCTTATCATTTACATGGTCCAATTGAATTTGCAACCCATTTAAATTTTCAGCCCAATGAATTTAACAACATTCATTTGAACTATAAATTTCCGATTTTACCGTGTGCCTAAGTTGGAAATTTTAATGAAAGCCAACCCCGAAAACTCGAAAAGGATGGCTAAGTTGCTGGACCATAATTTTTATGGCAAATTATGTCTGAGGTCAACACAGTTGTGTGGACCACAGTCTAAAATAACGTCACTGAATTTTATGAATTAGAATAATGTACATTTTGTATTAAAATAATGTACATTATGTGCTCACATGGGTAACTCAATTGGTCACATGAGTGAGGTTTGAGAAGAAAGACTAAGGATCGAGTCTCACTAGCGGTAGTGTGGGAGCAACCTCTCAAAGTGAGGGGGACTCTTTGTGCGCAGAAAGCAAAGGTCTAGCCTCTATGGTTCAGCTAAGTCACCATGATTTACATCCTCCCAGATGCTTTCTTGGGGCAGAGCATGGAGGACCCTTGGGGTTAGGGATTCAACTTTTTGGGAAGAAATAATGTACTTAATGTGTTAGAATAATGAAACTTTTGATGTAAGATAATGTACATTATGTATTAGAATAATGTACTTTATGTGTTCGAATAATGTACATTATGAGTTAGAATAATAAAACTTATGGTGTAAGATAATGACATAATGTACATTATATTTTATAATAATGTACTTTATGTGTTAGAATAATGTACATTATGAGTTATAAAAATGTATATTGAATTTTAATCCACACAGTGGTGTGGACCGTGAATTTTCATGGCAAATTATTGTGTGGACCATGGTCCACACAATACAGTGCTGTATGAACTATACTAAAAAATACACTTTTAATATACTAAAAGTACATTATTTGTGTACTAAATATACATTATACAAAATAATATACTTTCGGTACTCAAATAATGTACTTTTCATGAATACAATGTACATTTTTAATAGAGTTAATTACATTTTTATACGACATTAGAATTGTTTTGCTAATAAAGGACTAATAATGGTCATGCCACAATAATATTAGGATTAAATGTGGATGTTCTAATAAAAAAAAAGACTAAAAGTAGACTACCACCTATAAATCTATAACAAAAAATGGAATTAACTCTTTTTAATATATTAAAAATATATTATTTTTGTACTTAATGTACATTATTTGATAATATCGTCTTAGAAATGAATATCTGACACTTCAATCCCAATGAAACATAATTTTTAGAAGTAATTCCTTTATCTTTTAATATTTTGGGATTAACAAGTTGTGTAGGTAATGTTCCCTCACCATTAATCTCACATCTTATATATAAAGCTATATGCAAAATTTTGAATATAGTTTATTCAGAAAGCGAAATTCATAACACTAATTATAGAATAACGACATTATGACAATTTATATGACTCTAGTTTAAAAATGACTTAGAGCATCCTTAGTAGTGGAGTTATTTTGCGGTATTTGAGGAGTTTTTGTAAGTGTGATTAGGAAAGAGAAAATGGGAAGAGATGAAAAAAATAAAATTAAAGGTCTGCACGCGCCCGCTGGGCGTTGCTGTGTGCATTAATGCGCACAGCACACGAAGAGGCTTTTGCTTTTTTTTTTTTTTTACTGTTCCAAGAACTTCATTTGCAAAGGATCCCAAACTTTCTCTCACCTCTACTCTCTCTCCACCATGTCACCCACTACTGTTCCAATAACCCATGAATAACTGCTGATGGTGATGCTCTCAGTACCAATTTGAAAGTGAATGATATTTTCAGTGCAAAAAAATAAACTTATGGGTTTCTACCAGTGTTTGAAAGAAACCTATGTTGTTCTCCGACTGAGGAGTTTAGATTATGAAGATGGGTTTTACAATAAACAATAATTAGTTTCTCATAGAAACCTAGACATTTCTAGGTCTATATAAATTTTGGTTTCTCGTATTATTTTCTCATCAAACACTATTTAAGAGATTATGCCATGATTGCCGAAAAATATTCTAGCAGCAATGGCTAAATATTCTTTTAATTTTTCATTTTAGACCTATCAATGATCAAAATTTATAATCATTTTTTTTACCACTGGAGGTCGGAAGCTTGGAAACTCACTTGGACAACTACTCCACAAAAATTTCTAACAACTCTAGCACTCTCGATTGTGGTTGGTGTTTCTAACCAATTTCATTGTGTTGGTTGAAAATAGCAATAATGATTTTTTTGAATCCTCAAAATGGTCAAAAAGTTGATCGAAACAACTGTTACGACTAAAAAGTATATTTTCAACCAATATATGTTGATCAAAAATAGCAAAAATTTCAGTAGCGACATTTGAATAGAATATGTATACATATTATGTTATAATTATGAAAAATTTTACAGTGTCAATTAGTATCAGTGTCTTTTATATCAAATATAATCATTTACTTTTCAGGTTATACCATATATTAAGAGATCAAGAATTGAGACTATCGAATATAATTCTAAATGTGTATACATGGTTATAACTAGTGAAAAAGAATAAGAATTTATTAACATTATAGACTTTTCCATATAATTATATAACATAATATAAATATAAAAGAATATTTATAATATGTATCTTGATACTAGTTTTATACGCGCATTGCGCGAATGGGATAATACCCAATGTTTATATTTAAATAAATATTTGAAAGTATATCAATGCTAGATTATATAGAAGAAGTTTAGACATGGGTAATTGAATGTCGAATTTTTTTATTTAAATATCTAACTCAAATAATATGAATCCAAGATAATATAGAAAATTCATTATAATTATTACTAAAATAAATGTTTGCAACCTTCTAGAATCGATAGTCTAAAAATGATAGTCTAAATAAATACTACTTTTAATTTAAATTTTTCTAAGTGTTCTTAATTCTCTTTTGAGTAATCATAATATTGTCATTGTCTTCATCTTTACTATTTGTTCTCTTCCTTTTTGTTGGTAGTGTGTTATTTGCAATTCGGTTATTGTTGGTAGCATAGATGACAACGTCATGCAATGAGATTATGATATAGGAGCTATGGACTTTCCTTTAGGTGTTCTGCTTGGGGTTCATTTGGTTTAACCATTATTGTTAAATGAGTTATTGTTGATAAAGAAATCCCTAGTTTAAGAAAAAAGATTAAATAAATTAATAAAAATTTAAAATATTATGTATTTTAAAGATATTAAAAGATAGTTTCTCGCTTCAATTTGGTGGGCAATGAGTTATTTGACTACTTTCATTGTCAACAAATCCTCCAATTAAGTAGTTAATATGATTGGTTTCAAACTATTCTTTTTTATTTTTTTCATGGTATTAAAGAAATACATATGTATCATTTTTTGGTGTAACTACTAATTTATTTAATTGAATAAGAGTAAAATAGAGTGATTCCGCTTCAATTTGTTGGGTTATTATTTGAGTACTCTCTTTGTCAACCAATCCCCAAGTAGTTAATATAATTAGCTTCAAATTATTTTTAATTTTTTTGATAGTATTAATAAAGTACTTGGTAAATAAATATATAACATTATTTTGTACTATAACTTTGATATTTAATTACAAGATATTGTAAAAATAAGATAATGGACAATGTAATGAATATCAATTGATAAATTTGAATGTAAAGAATCTTTGCATGAGAGAAAATAAAGACAATATAACTAATGAAATTATTTCTCTTATTTAATTTAATTTTTTGATAATGAATAATTTTTTCAAATAAAGGTATTGTAGACACATAATTCTAAATTAAAGAAATACATATGTATCATTTTTTGTTGTAGCTACTAATTTATTTAATTTAATAAGAGTAAAATAGAGTGAGAAACTTAATTATGTTAAATTTGATTGAGATGAGGTTCGAAAAAATGTTCGAACCTAAGACCTTTCTTATAGAAATTAATTGGTAAGTTAAAAGTTAACGGAGTATTAACGGCGAAGAGAATATTTAACGGAAATTAGGTAATACGATAATCATAAAAGTAAGGTTAAATTAGGTAATCTCTATTAATAATATTAATCTGAATTATCTTAACCATCTATTCAATTAAATAATTCATCTGAACCATCCATTTGATTAAATAATTTGACCGCCATTATTTCTACCCATTCTTTGGCTCTTATTAGTATAGTAGATATATGAGGTGTTCGGTTATTGGCTTATAAGCCAAATTTTAGCTTATTTGATCAAGTTTAGCTTTTTGACCAACCAATAAGCTATTTTGAAGTGTTTGGTAAATGGCTTATTGGCCTTGGCTTATTGGGCCAATAAGCTGAAAATTGAAAAGCTAATGAATGTAGCTTTTTGTATCAGCTGGTTGGGAACAATGGGTATATTGACTATTTTATCGTTTAAAATCAATGGGATTTACTTTTAAATGTGTGGTGTGTTTGTTATTTTATAATAATAATAATAATAATACCCTTAAATGTCATTTTACATTCAATCAGCTACTAGTAAACAACTAATTTACCAAACAATTTTTTATGACCAGCTAATACAACCAACTGGTCAAACCAGTTAACGCAATCAGCCATCAGTTACTAGCTAAATCGACCAGCTATCAGCTATAAGCTATCAGCCGTTTGCCAAACACCCCATAGGATAGGGTTGAAAAATTTTAATTTTAATTTTAAAAAAGAACTCTTTTGAAAAGAAAAAAACAAAAAAAAACGTGTATAGCTGATTTTTTGAGGCAGAAAAACTAATTACAAAAAAATTGTTTACCAAAAGAAAAAAAAATAAAAATGAAAAACTATTCATGAAACCCCAACAACTCAACAAGTAATTTTCGTGCTTGAATTTATAGCTACATGTCAGCAATCAATACCGGTATGCGTCCAATAAATACAAAGATTTCTTTCGCTTTTCACTCACAAGTCACAACTTTAAAATTGATTAAATTTAATAATAAATATTTTAATCTTCCATAAGAAATTTCATCCCGAGGTCAAATAATCATTACAATTATAGCACCAAAATTAACATTATGGCAATAATCATTTTATCAAAAGTGTAAAGGTAAGATCAAAATTAACATATATAATCCTGGACAATCCCACTTAAATTGATTAGGCTGATGACTTAGGTTCCGTTTGGCACGCCTATTGAAAGCTAATAGCTAATAAATTAACTAATTGCAATTAAAGTGTTTGATAAATTAATTATTGAATTAGCTTAAAAGTGTAAAAAGACCTAAAAAGATAAACTAAAATATTATGGTTTTGATTTATGAATGGTAGATTGTGTAATTTTTATAAATTAATAAAGATTAAAAAAAAAGAGATAAAAGTCATAAACTTATTTTGAAACGCTATTTGGGGTAGCGTTAATTTCAAAATAAGATACTCCGTATTATGTTAAACTTCCCATATTTTTATCAAATTGTAACATAAAATAAACTATAAGCTCTAAAATAAAATTTTACCAAATAGAGTCTTAATAAGCACAATATTACAAGTTTTACCATTAGCTTTCCTGATTTGAGCTACCTATTTTAAACAAAGATACTAATTGTACTCTTAAATCCTAATCCCAAACTTTTAGTCCCATTATGTGTTCAAATTTTATTGAAGGTAAAACAAAATAATTGATAAAAATCTGATTGTTATATAGTGGACCATGGTATGAAAACAGTGTTGTTTTTTTAAGTAAAGAAACGGCTGCAATTATATTTAATGAATTATGTATTTCTAGTGTGTTCATAATAAAATGAAATTGAATAAATTGTCTCACATATTGTGTTTATATTATCAAACGATGGTGGTGGTGGTGGTGATAGGGTACGGGGTGGTGGGTGTGGAGATAGTCGTGGTGGCGGGTCGTGGATGGTGGTAGTGGGTGATTGGTTGCTCTACTACTGTAAACGAAAAATGATTTCCTTCCGATCCCCAAACGCACCCTTAGGATTAAAAAAAGAAGAAGAGAAATTACTGTACTTTGTGAATTATGATAGGAATTCTTTTAACGCAGAAAAATCCGCTTCTTCTTCTTCCCATCAGCATTCTCTCTCTCTCTCTCTCTTTCTCTTCTCCATTGGTTGCCTTTAGCTGCCTCCACTCTTCTAGTCCTCCTACTATTTCCTACTATTGTACCTTTTTTTCTTCTTTTGGCGTTGTTTTTGTGTATTAAATATTGAAGGGAGTAAGCAAGGTGGAAAGTGAGGGAGGTGTGGGGGCATATGATGCATTTTGGTGCATTGAGGAGCGGGATAAGGAATTGGCTTCGCGACTATGTCAGGGTTCAATCCGCCGCTGTGATTCTCATCTACATTCAAATTGCCTGCGCACTCATCGGATCTCTCGGGGCGCTCTACACCGGGGTTTTGTTCGCCCATCTCGGGATTGCGCTCTTCGCCCTCGTCGCCATCGAGAGCAGCAGCCAGAGCCTCGGCAGAACCTACGCCGTCCTCCTCCTCTCCGCCGTCTTCCTCGACGTCTCCTGGTTCCTCCTCTTCTCCCGCCAAATCTGGTATCTTTCCTTCACAACTTCCTTTTTTATTTCCGGAATTTGTTAAATTATTGTTGTGAGAGTTGAAGTGGTCACGGACTCACAGAAACACTAGGCAAGGGGTCTCTGGACAGTCAAATGCAGTTTACCATTGTTTTTTTGGATTATTTCAGAGTTTGTGTGAACTGTAATGCATGTTCAAATTCTAAGGATAGTAACTCCCATGCAATCACTCACTATTTTAGGGGCATTGGTTTAACATTTCAGGAATTACTTTTAATTGGCTTTATTAGTTTTCCTTCTGAATTTTTACTATGAATTTAATCAACCATGGGATGCCATTTTTGATGTTTTGTTTGATAAGAGTAATATTTATGTATGTTGAACTCTATAATGCCAATTTGGGTAGCCTATGGACAAAATTAATTACAGAGATGTATTAAGACAAACAAACATCTTAGGAATTCAAAATGGAGATAAAAGTATTTAGAAACTTGTTGCCTCTGTTTGCATATTTTGCGCCCAGGAAACTCCTTGAGTTACTGCACCTTGTGATGATGAGGTCTGATGTTCTCAGCATCTTATGCGTTTCTCCTTTCATGATGTCCAGATTAGGCTCAAGGGGACTGCACACTTTGTTTTTTTTTTTGGTTTCCCTACTACCTGCACTTGACTCACCTAATCACAAACATTGCCCTTTTTCTATATTTGAATGCACCCACTTTTGGTAGAATTATTGAATATAACTTCTCTTCAAACTGGGCAGGTAGACTCTGCCATATAGTATCTGTTAAATGTAGGAGCATTTTTTTTCATAAAATTTAGGCACACAACACTGAGGTACAATTAGAATTTGTACTTTTTTAAGGGGACTAAACAAAAGAATCAGTACTGAGCACCCCTTTTTCTTTTTTCTTGCCTGCAGGAACATTTCATCTGAAAATTATGGAACCTCTGTTATCTTCTCAGTGAAACTTAGTATGTACATGCAAATAATTGGTTTTTGTGTAAGGTTATCATCTTCAATATTGTGGATTCAGATATACAGACTCGGTCCTTCTTATGTAGACAATTCTGTTCCTCGAGAAGCAGATGCTGATTTGCAAATTAGCTTTCTCAGTCCTGTAAACCCTTCTATAACTAGACATCCTTTCAGCTCTGGTGATGCTTTAGGTGGCTCTGTATATGACCCTGCATATTATTCATCTTTGACGGGAGATGGTAAAGATGAGGAGTATTTGTCTGGGGTATGCAACTCTTACCACCTTTATGCTTTATGTGATCTCTTCTATCCACTTTAACAGTTAGAGTGTTAGACTGTTCAGCTGCAGTTTTCTAATGCTTTTGTTACTTTTTGAGGCAAATTTCTCTCTAGACCATCTTGAGAAACTTTTACATTTTGAATATGCAATTTTTTTTATTAAAAAAAGAAAATATTGCTCTCCTGTATTCATCTTGGACAATGGCATGTGGAGGATCCATATAAAAACTCAGATAAGTGTGAACTCTGACATGCTGAATTGACATGATCAGTGCCAAATTTATGCTTGATGGAAACTATGGATGGAGGATCATAATTTATATTCACTACACTTCTAGCATTTCAGCAGTTCAGTGTAATAAATTATGTTAATGCATGCAATAGAGGGAAATTAACTTTTATATGTTTGAAATGGTGTAAAGTCTGTTTACTCCAAAATTAGGGGCTTATTGGTTATATACTCCATAATTCCTTTCTTAAAAGTAACCATGAAGGTTTGCCACAGAGGAAGACATGGAGTGGAATGGAATGTTAGTGAAAATTGACTTGATATAAAGTGGAAAGTTCGTTTTATTTTATGTTATTTCTTGAGTGCAACATGTGTATGTGACTAAACCATTAGAATACACATGTTGATTACAATAAAAAACCTTAGAAGTAAATCATTTCTCTAAACCTGTAAGGCTGAGTTTAATTATGCCACCTCAAGATAGGAAACCAGGAACAGTACCTTGTAATCTATTAAGTACACTCTTTATTTTATTCATTATAATGCACATCTAGTTAGTCTCAGAATCAAACATCAGTGACATCTTGAGAATATCAGAAGTAGTTTGACCTCTAGAATGTTGATGCCAATCCAGAGAAATTATAATTATATCCTACTAATTTTATTGTTCCTTCACACAGTTCTGAAATACAGAAACTCTCTTTTTCCAGACTCAGACAATGGAGGCCATTTTAGATTGTTTCTGGTTACTAGAGAAGCTTCCAAACAACTGTAAAGTGTAAACTGGGGAGACTGAGATGTAGTCCAATTATCAATATCTAGACTGTAAGATTGACTCTTTAGAACCTTTTTAAAGAAGAAGAATTCATCTTTTCTGACGTTGTGGCTTTCTATTTGTTTACATTATCTGGTTTCTAAGTGGTTACAACTTACAATGTTAAGAGAGGTACAAATTATATTTGGTATGTGAATTTTCGTTGGTAATCTTGTCTCTATGGCCTCAAAGACAAGAGATTCGATAGGATGAATTTTGGAAGCTATTGATAGGTTCAAATTACAAAGCATAATTTTGACCCCTGCCTTAACATGTCCTACAAATTTTGTCCCAAACATACAGCCTGATGTCACTTGGATATTTTTGGTTAATTGAGGGTCATGACTGTAGGCATTCAGGGAACACAAAAAATCTAATTGCAAACTTTGTACTATGACACTTGCCTTTTGTTCAATGAAATGATTAATTCGTATCAACTATTATTTATCAACTTATGATACTCTTTGCAAGGTGTCAATTGGCTTATCTGTATAATAATCTCTTTTATTTGTAGGCCAATCAAAATCATGGAATGGTGGTTGGATCAACTGCTTCTCCTGAAAGAACTACACCAGTGAAGCCAGTCATTAATAGATCTGTTCAGGGTAAAGATGTAAGTTGTCAGGATTCATCATATTGTCTAGCTATCATTAATTTCAAGCTTTATACAATTTCAATCACTAGTTCACTACTCTTTGTGACCTACCAAAGTGTAAGGCCACATTCTTTTCTGGCTTATAGGTACCTTTGACTTAATGGTATAGTCAAACTTTCTCAAGTTCTCAACAGAACCCCTTTTAGTTCCTTACCAAAGTAATTTACTCAATACTGAGCCACTTATGGCTTATTTGGTTCAAATCATGGGATAACAAAATTCTGCATATATGATGTGGAATAAGAATGGAATTAACGAAGGTGGACCAAAAATCCATTGTTTGTTTCTCAGAACTGAAACCTTTGTTTACTTCCCCAAACCAAATCCTTCAGAGAAGTTTGAAATATACTTTTAAGTTCTTCCTTACTGTTTCATACCTGAATAATAATAATTAGAACACTTATGTGAAGTTCATTGGGTGTTTACCATGAAATGC
>CM008337.1:15832786-15845650 GCA_002525835.2 Ipomoea batatas | reverse complement strand
AGCATTGCAAGAAGTGCATTACGTTAGATAAATACAAAAGCTTTAACTCAATGCTGATCTTTAATCAATTTGTTTCTCCCCCTCTTTCACCATCCTGCATTCTTCTCAATCTTCTGGATTTGGTTGAGGAATATCCATGTCAACTGCACAACAACAATATGATCCGCCAGGCGTTTAGACAAGGAAAGGACATGATTTTGGCGTCGAACATATATACATATCAGAGGATGATGGATTGGAGTGACTTACCATGACATGAGGCGCAATTCTAACGCAATATACTGGGAATCCAGTGTAGAATTTGAAAGGCCCTCCCGCCTTGAGTGTCTTCATCGCGCAATCCATAGAACCAGTGTAGGGATATTTCCCTTCTGCATCAGGTTGCATCTTCTGTATTTGTGTTTTCACGTAATCGAATGGTAAACTGCAAGCAGAAGCAAAGAATCCCGAGACACTGCTGGCCCCTAGACACGAAAACACAGTGTATTTAACTAAAACGAGAGAGGAGTATTCGACAGTTTTGATGCTTTAAGGGGAGCAAAAGTTAATTGGAAGTCATAATGAGAGGAGTATTTGACAGTTTTTATGCTTTAAGGGGAGCAAAAGTTAATTGGAAGTCATACAGAATCCATCTGGTGGAGTTTATGATGATTCTTTATAAGGTAGTATCTGTTCTATATAGGTTCGATCCTGTGACCTCCCATTTGGAATGATAACAGAGATGTCATCACACTACATAGTAATTGGCACATGCAGATGACAATTAACGAGACTATAGGAAAAGAGTCTTACCTAACACAGTGGCGGCTTCTCCCATACCAAGATTATCCTTGAAGAACTCCACGCTTTGATCATAAGAAGCAAGCATTCCCATGTTTAGCGCCATTGCCCTCACCACGGTCGGGCCAGCCCCCTTCCAAAGGGCTAGAACCCCTTCGTCAGCAGCAATGCGGTAAAGTGCATGGAAGGCATTCGTGTAGTTACGCCGTTGAGCAGCAGGCAATGTTGCATCCGCCTGCATACGGATGAGTGCTAGATCGGCTGGATTGCCAACACATGCTCCAATTGCTCCCGCTGTCAGTCCACACAACGCCTTCTGATACAAAGGCAAGGGCTTTCCCTCGTTCGCTTCAACAGCCTTGTTCGTTAAAATTCTATGACAGACAAAGTTAGCAAATAAGCATATAGAGATCAATATCACTTATTCAACAGCTAGCCTTCCTTGTTAAAAGTTCGGTTTGGCAAAGGTAGCAAGAAGGCATAAAGATGAATATCGTTTAATCCAAAAAATCTAGATGGTCTTCTGTTGTTTAAAGACATGCCATAAACCGAAAAAGAGTACAGAGTAATATATACTCAAGACTACAATGCAAAGGTGAAAATCAAGAATAACTTCCGACATGAGGCAGAAAATGAACACTCAGAGCAAGAATAACTTGAAATTTCCAAATTTACATGAGAAAATAAAAACAAAAAATAAAAAGAGTATCTTTCAACCATCCAAAGTGACACAGAACGCACAAAAGTCAAGATGAGGTCGAACAGATTTCACAAGACATAAGCTCTTAGTTCAACGATATTTGATGATGGCTCTATGAAAAACTCAAAGTATAATTCACATAAGAATTCACCTGAATGATCCAAGTCGTGCAGTGGTATAAGTAGCTTGTCTAAGCAACCCTGCAGACAAACCCTGCTCAAGATGATATATAATCAACATTAAAAAGAGGCAATACATAAATATGATCACACAAGATTTCCAGTTCAAGCATTATGCTATTAAATAAGTTACTTTAATTGCAGAAATGAAAAATTGCAGCTAATAAGAATAAAACTAGTCTAAAACTTAGATAACTGGAGGGAGTATCATGGAACCCTCCTCGGCAATTCAACTCCAAAAGATTGTGCAACATATACGCCATGCCATGCAAGCATATGATGAATACTACTGTTTGACACTGCCCAGATGGTATTGGAATAACCAATTCAGTACTATTGGAATAGCCAATTTAGTACTGTTTGACACTGCTTAGATGGTATTGGAATAGTGAATTCAGTATTGTTAGGATCAAGTGCTTACCACTATGTCAAAAACTATTGCTCAATTCAGTACTGTTTGACACTGCCCAGATGGTATTGGAAAAACCAATTCAGTATTGTTAGGATCAAGTACTTACCACTACGCAAAAAACTATAGCTCTAGAACTCGAACTACTTGGCTCTGATACCACTTCTTAGGATCAAACGCTTACCACTACGCCAAAAGCTATTAGCTCATAACGAAGGCTCAACTTTATTTTCTTATACCGCCACACATTTTCGAGAGCCAGGATGCTGGACTTGGGCCTTTATCGGCCTTTGCCCAAGAATCCCCCTAGCCACATGGTGTTGGACTTGGCCCTTACTGGCCTCCGCCAAACAAGTATTTCAGTTCCTTGGTCTTGCTAAGTAAATACAAAAACCAGAATGTAGTATGAAGTTGCCAAACTCCCAAGCTTCTTGTTCAAGCTGGGGAATTCATGGCCCTCTATCTAAATCTAATATTCAAAATGATGGACTAACCCAACCTGGGACAATTAAAGCAGATGGATAGAATTCCTATCATCATCACACTTGTGTGACTTAGAATTAGATTACCTAATGGAGTATTACAGATTTTCAATTGCTAAACTAATTCAAAGAATCAAATGCTGTAGAGTGTAGACAAACCTTGTATAAGGCACCAAACCCCTCATTTTTAATCATGTTCCTGGTCACCTCGCCAGCTGATCCCTGACCCAATTGTATTCTTACCTGCCATCAATGTAAGAAAAAAATTCAGACCCATCAAAGTTATGTCTTTGACAATTATTACCACCACATCAAATGCAGATTCACTAACGGGTTGTTTGGCTGGATGTAGTTGCAATTCATTTACAACATAATTCTTTGACATCCAACGTTAGCGTGTTTGGTTGGAGTGAATTACAATTCTCTCATTTTGTTGAATTGCAATTCAATGGGTGTGGTAAATGAAAAAGGGATGCAATGACACTACTACCATGGGTTATTATTATTATTATTACACAAGGACATTTTAGTCTTTATACCACTTCTTCCCTTTCTATTCCCAATAATTCTATCCTCCCTACCAAACAATGTAATTTGATTTCTTACTCTATTTCCACCGAATTACAATTCTTTTTGCCCTATAAAAGATGAAAATGATTCCATGATGAGCCCTATTATTCCTTTCCCTATCCCATTTTACATGTCCTATTTACTATTTATTGGTCAAATCAACTCTTTCTTTATTGCTTATTTTCTTTAGTAATTTTATATTATTTTTAAATTTAATTTTTTTGTGTTTAATAGTACTTTTAATGTAGTTTCTAAATATATAAATTTTATATATTAATATTAAACTTAATATTATGAAAAATTAGATTAAAAATAACTTCAATCAAGCCTTGTTAAACGAATCAGACAACCAAAATGGGACGGAGGTAGTATTTTTTTTTCTTTTTATATATTAAGTTTCGCATTTTAAAACGGATGGGTGATCGACGCGATGAATTTTGATACAAAAACAGTAGTTGTGGGACCAAAATTGGTACTAAAATAATAATCGTGGGACCAAAATTGGTGGAAATTAAACACGTGGACCAAAATTGTCACTTTGTTAATAGTTATGAGACTAAAATTGATATTTACTCTTAAAATAAATTATAAGTTCTAAATAAACTCTGCCAAACCTAACCAACACTACTACACAGGAAGCCCAAGTAGTAGCTTCCAATGTAGTAAAAGGCAGGCTAAGCTAATAGCCTGATACTAGCCACACAGTCTCAAAAGCATTCAAATTTTAGACACTAGTGATAAACATTTTGGGAAAACAAAGATCCCAAACCTGAATATATACCTAAAAGACCCAAAAAATCAAATGGGAAGGAGAACCTACACCCTAAAACACACACACACACACACACACAAGAAAATCCAGTTGCTCCAAGACCCCAACCAAACCACCACTCAAACACATCTCATAATTAATTAAAAAGAAAAAAAGGAGGGAAAATGAACCTATTTTACCTTGACCATGTCAATGGGCTGGACGGCACAAGTGGCTAGCATACCAGAGCAACCGCCATTAACGAAAGGCTTGACAGCGGACCAAACGCCGGCGGTGGGCTTGGGCTTCTCCTGTGCCATTTTCTTGACTTCCCGGTGAAGATGGAAGACAAAAATGAGCGGGGGGTTAGCGAAGAGCAGCGAATATAGAGAGAGAGAGAGAGAGAGAGAGAGAGAGAGCCACAAAGCTGAAAGCAGTAATGTTTGAGAGGAGCCACAAAAGCAGCATGGAATCAGTGCTTGCTGCCACAAAACGAAGCACCAACTTGGCCCTTTGCTTTTCAAATATTTACGCTCACTACCACAAATTTTATTTGGACCAATTATCAATTTAGCCCTCTTATTTTGTAAAACCTGTCAATTAGATTCCTATGTTTTAATTTGCTCTTTTTTTTTTTGAAAATTTTAACAAACAGACCTGATTTAAACCGGTTGTTATGCCATGGACTCGGGTCCACCTTATAAGATAGACCCAAATTCATATTCACAATTTTAAAACTCTATGTTTATAATTTTAGAACTCTATATTCACAATTTTTGAACTATATGTTCACAATTTTTTAATTCTATATTCATAATTTTTGAACTCTATATTCACAATTTCAGAACTCTATGTTCACAATTTCAGAACTTTAGGTTCACAATTTCATAACTCTATATTCACAATTTCATAACTATATATTCAATAGTACAACACATTTTTTGAATCTATATAACAAAATTGTGAATATAGAGTTAAAAAATTGTGAATATTGAGTAATGTAATTTTGTATATTGAGATCTAAAATTGTGAATATAGAGTTCTAAAATTATGAATATGGACCTGAGTACATAGCATAATTTGCCAATTTAAACGAAACCATAGAAAGTATTTGCCTGATAAAAAACTTGAAAAATGATTTTTTGAAAAATGAACCTAATATATATATATATATATATATATATATATATATATATATATATATTTATATATAGAAAAGTGTCAAATAGATGACTGAACTTCTTGATTTTGTGCAATTGGGTCACTGAGTTTAAAAGGTGTGCAATTGAACATCAAACAAGCAAAATTTGTGCAATTGGGTCACTGAGTTTAAAAGGTGTGCAATTGAACCATCAAACAAGCAAAATTTGTGCAATTGAAACATTTTTTGAAAAAATTTCAGTAAAATCCGATTATATTACTTACATGTATGTATTAAGAGTTGCATTTTCCTCTACCATACTAGTTTGAAGTCCATATTGAAATGTTTTTACTCAAATTGAATTTTAAAAAAATTAAAAAAATGTTCTAATTGTACATATTTTACTTGTTTGATGGTTGGATTGCATAATTTTTAAGTTCAATGGCCCAATTGAACAAAAGCGATAAGTTCAATCACGTATTTGACATTTTTTCCATATATTTTTAATGTTTGATTGAATGTCAGAAAATTATTTTTTTTCCTCGTGTTTGGCTGAAAGTTATGAAATTGATTTTTTCTTGTTTGGTTCATTTTCCTGAAAGTGAACAAATTATCTAAAATAAAATAACAACAACGACGACGACAATGTAATTTTGTGTATTTTTGCAACTACATGTTGGAGTATATGTATGTTGCATGCGTGATTGGATGTGTGTTTTCTATTTTATTGGTCGATTGCTGCTGCGAAATTGGAGCTGCTATTTCGTCATCGTCAATTGTGTGTTCGTTAATAGAGACTGATGAATTTTTTTTTTCATTTTTTTTTGTATAATATTGTTTATATTTGTATGTCGATGTATATGTGTGCATTTTCGGTGGTACGGTTGTACATTCGGTTGTGTTAGTTGTGGTACTCGTTGTTGTATTGTGCAATGTATTTCGATTTTATTTGTTCCTCATTGTTGTGGGTTGTGCAATTTATTTCGATTTCATATGCTCTTGTGTTTAAGTATTGAAACCCTTGTATTTGAGCGTGCATTCTAGGCGGTACAATTGTACATTTAGTTGTGTTGGTTGTGCAAATCCGTTGTTGTGAGTTGTGCAAACCTGTTGTTATGAGTTGTGCAACCCGTTGTTGTGAGTTGCGCAACCCAATGTTGTGAGTTGTGCAACCCAATGTTGTGAGTTGTGTAACATATTTTGATTTCATTTGTTTGATTATGGTTATGGTTTTCAGGCGACACTGCGTTCAATCACTACTTTGAATTTGGGTGTTGGTAGCAGTTTATCATAGGTTTGAGTTCCGGAGATGGCAAGTCGCAATAAATGGCAAGTTACACGTGATTTCCTTATGTGAGTTGGTTATTGGGCACATCATTTACTGATTTGCCCTTATTGAAGGGTTTAACTGTGCACACGTTCCTCAATTAATGTGAAACAATCATCTTTTTCCTTTGGAATCTAATCATTGGTCATTTAAAATCTTTTGTGTTGATCAGTTCAAAGTTCTCACATGGAGCTTGATTTTTGTGGATCATGAGTCGAACTATATAATCGCCGTCGTAGACTTCTGCATATTTCATAATATATCGAGATATATGAGCATAGACATCACTTTTTGGAATTAACTTACCATCCATATAAGTGAGGGGGATAGCCTGACCTAGCGTAAATGAGATCTCCTCCCTGTAAGAGTGCATCATGGTAAAGGTAATTGTGAACTTACCGTAGCCAGATAAGGAAGGGTAAGCAAACTTGTTTAAGAGATCCATGGTTGCAAGACTAAGTAGGACAATCTCGTTAACAAGAGGGTAAGGCTCAAAGAAGTTATGTGATGCAATCATTAAGCCAGGATGCGGTTCCTAGTGTGCAGTTCGTTCTATCTTTTGAAAGAAGCGAGTCAATAACTGTCAAGTTCATTCATATTCCTGCCTACCAAACACTGTAATTTCAATTCCTACTTTATTCATTAAATTGCAATTCCACCGAATTACAATTCTTTTCCCCTTCTAATTCCTTCCTCCCAACCAAACGCCGGGTTTGTACTTGAATTGGTTATCAATTTAACTAATGGTCAGTTTATAAAATTGAAAAATATTTTCTGAAAAAATAATTTTTAGAAAATTGACTTATTTTTTTGAAAATATTTTTTTTAAATTTTTTAATACCGTTTGACCGAAAGTTAGAAACTTAACTTTTGTTTTGTTTGAATTGAAATTATAAAATCGTCTTTTTCTATTTGATTTAATTTTTTTTTAAATAAACAGAAATCGTCTAATATGAAATTAGTTCTTATAAAATATTAATATTTTAATAATGATAGTAATAATTATAATACAATAAAGTTTCATTTTCTAACATAACCAATGTACTCTCATGCTTAGCTCCAATTTATATTATGGTTTTATTTATATTGAAATAAAGTTAATAAAATAAATTTTATATACTTAATTAGTTGTAATATACTTAACAATGATGGAACCTTCAATACACAAAAAATAAACACTTAATATATTAAAATTAACATTCAATATACTAATAAGAAACTTTATATTAATGGTTCATCTTGTAAAAGTGGACTATGGTCCATGATATAATGATTGATCAACACACGTGCCATTATTAAATATAGATAATAGTATAATACATTTTTTTTTTGAAAAAGAGTATAATACATTTTAAAATTTACGAAGTACCAATTAGTCCAACAAGATGGATGAAAAGTACTAACAATAAATTAAGCCAAGTACCTTGTGGTCTGATGGCATCACTGTTACCATTCCAAACGGAAGGTCTCAGGTTCGAGTCCCATCCCAATCAAGGATGTTGGCATTATATCATGTTGTTTGAGCGATACTATGTTTAGGTTAGATTGTAGTACTAAAAAAAACAATAAATTAAGTGACAACTCTTTTAACTCAAATGGGTTTCCAATAAATTTTAATGTCACGTTAAAATATTTATCTAATCAACCAATCTTTTTGGGATATTAAACATCATTTTTAAAATAGTGAGTTGGGGACTAGGTGAAGGGTTCACTGGAGAGTAGAGACGGACTGGAGGCCCATCTCACTGCATGGGCATGGCTGTCCATTTTCCTCCTTAATGTCGTCCACCCCTTTCTTCCTATCAATATCATTTGCACTGCGTTATCCACAATCGCTTCTCATCTTTGCCATATATTTTCATATATAAATTGTGTAGGTTGGAGTCACATTTGTTTCCGAAAATTTGTGTGACGGGTCGAATCTAAGATAGTTGCTTATTACTTAAAATAGAAATCATAATACTTATTATAAAAAATTTAATACTAATTTGAAATAAATATACGGTTACTTATAACAGATATTATAATATTTATATGTGGAATTGTGATACTATTTAGATATATTGAAATAATTGTGATACTTATAAAGTATAATTCTAATGTAAATATTGTAATACTTTTATGTGAAATGTTACTTATGAAAGAAATTGTAATACATATATATTGTAGAAAATTTAATACCAATTTTAATTAAAAGTAAATCGTTACTTATTATATGTTAGATATTGTAATACTTATATGTGAAATTGTAATGTTATTTAGGGTAAAATTGATTGTTACTAATGATAAATGATAAATATTGTAATACTTATAACTGAAGTTGTAATACTTACAAAGTATACATCCATTAGCATCTCACATAGTTGTCTACAACTCGACTCGTCTTACATAGTCAACAACAAAATATGAGTTTCTATTTATTAAATCCATTCATTTAAATAATAAATTGTTGTTATTATTATTAAATATAAGAAAATATGATTGTTTTGTTAATATTTGGTACTTTAATTTAGTGAGGCAAACACATGGAGTAGAGAACAGAAGAACATAGTGTAGTGTTGTGTTGTGCTCTGGCGATTGTGTGCACTCATGCACAACATTGTTTGTACCATAGACTATCATCAAATCTGTGAGCACACTTCTATGTTGCCCTATGCACACTTATACATTGCATTGGACACACTCTAATATTACAATTTGTACATGTTCACATTAAAATGCACACATACACTATCAGTAGCAATGAAATCAAGGATAAAAACTCAATTGATTCATATATCTAACTAGTGCATAAACACATCATTAGATGCGAACAACACTAGAAACAAATGCACACACATAAGTACTATAGTTCACACACACCGCACTAAATACATTACGTACACTATACACACTAGATCTAAAATTGCACTGTGCACATATTGATGTTGAAATGCACACATACACATCATACACTACCACCACTATCAAGAAAACAAAAATCTCAGATAATTCATATACTTGACTAGTGCATAAACACATCATTAGATGTAAACCATAATGCACACACATATGTATTATAGTGCACGCATGCCAAGTTTACAATGCACATACACTTTACACAAACACAAAGTGCACACTAGGTCATGACGAGGTGCATACATACAACAAAAACCCAGCAGTGAAGATCGTAGTGCAAATGCACACCTACTGAGTATTGACACCGTGGAAAACCTCAGCAACGAGGAATTTTGGCTTCGAATCGAGAAATTCATCTGGAAAAATTAAGAATTTTTCAAAGTTGAGAGCAGCCGAGATGAACCAACCTCCAAACCTTGAATATTACTGAATTATTATTATTATTATTATTATTATTATTATTATTATTATTATTATTTCTTTAATTATTGCTAATCTCGCTCTCTGCCCATTTCAATAATTAAAGAAAAAACCAACATCAGATTTATGTTATGAATTAATGGAATAGCTACGTTTACCTTTCAAAAAAAATCTCAATCTAAATGGAAATAGGTAAGGAAAACCTACGCAAAAGGGTAAAGGAGACGACCACAACATGAAAAGACAAAACACCCTTATCTTGGACGGCCATTTTGGGGCCCAACTATTAAAAAACTGAATATATATTATATAAAAAATAATAATAATAAGGCGGGCTAAGCCCGCAGCCCACTAGGCCCGCCCCACCAGCCCGCGGGCCTAAACAGGGCCGGCCAAAAAAGCCTGCTATTTAGCGGGCTTAGGTTTTTGAAACCCACCCCTACCTAGGTCAGTAGTTATAAGGTGGACCTGGGTCCAAAAACGACACCATTTTTTTTTTACTAAACATATTGGCCTGAAATGTGGAACACAAACTCTACATTCACATACACTATATACTCTACATTCACAATTTGTAAACTCCACATTCACACATTACAAGATTATATGTTTAGTAACTATATTACCATTGTTATGCATTCACACATTCAAAACTCTATATTCACAGGTCCTAAACTCCATATTCACAACTTGAAAACTCCACATTCACACATTACAGGGTTACAAGTTGCTAGAACTTCTTAACTCTATTACAGATTCACACATGCATAACTCTACATTCACGATTTCTATACTCCATATTCACAATTTGAAACCTCCACATTCACACATTTCTGGGCAACTCTACATTCACACAATCATAAGTCTACATTCACGATTTCTATACTCTACATTCACACTTTGAAACCTCTACATTCACACATTTTTGAACAACTCTATATTCAGCAATATGTTTACTAATTAAAAAAAAAAAAAGACAAAACGGCGTAGTTTTGGGCCCAGGTCCACCTTGCAAGGTGGACCTGGGTCCACAGCATAATTTGCGTACCTAGGTAGGGGCGGCCTGGCCCGGCACGGTGGGCTAAACCCGTTTTGACAACTCTAGATATAGTAGTATTTTTTTTATGTAAAAATTTTACATAAAAATTGCGGTCCAATCACTTGAAAGTATCGAATATAAACAATAATGGAAGTTGTTAATTTGAGTATGATTAGAAATAGGCAGGACAATTTGAATGTGATTAGAATTAGGCAAGGCAATTTGGGTATGATTATGGAAGGGTGACATAGAGATAAATTGAAATAAATTCATAACTTTAGCATGCATGTGTAAGGCAAGTTATTTGGCAAGTTCTTCGAAGATCGGAAGTCAGTCAACAATTTTTCTGTAATTTTGGTTTTCAAACAAGTTTGCAATTTTGATTTTGGCATCTCTTCTACTCTTTAAGTCTCAAACAATAAAGTTGCAAAAATCAATTAATTACGGTAATACATAATTTGATTAGTTTTATTTATTTTTAACTATTTATTGAACAACATCAATAAGATTTTCATATATCTATAATTTTATATAACTTTATTTTGTTTTTGTATCAATAGGATTTTATAATTCTATTTTCTAAAAAATATCTATCTAGGTTAGGTTCAAGAAGCGTAAAAAGAAAAAAAAAGTAATTGACTATTTCAAATTTTCAATTACTATTGCCTTTACAAAAAAAAAATAAAAAAGAGAAAGATTTTCAATGTTGAAATTGTTGAAATCTTACTTGCGATCAAGTATCTTACATTGTAAAAGAGAGTCAACGGATTAGCTTTACTTGTAATTGAAAATGAGATATTGGAAAAGGTTGATATCAAAAGTTTGGTGTATGATTTTGCATCTAAGCATAACCAACGCATGATAGTTTTTAAGTGAAATATTAGATGTATTATTTTTGAATATTTTATGTTTTTGACATAATTTTTTAACAATTATATATATATATATATTGTTACAATATAGTATCTGTTTATACATACTTTTGTAACCTGTGATATCTCATTTGGAAGAGTTATAAAGGTGTCATTGAGCTACACCGCTACTTGGCGCCTCAAATGCATGCGTCTTTAGTTCACTTTTTTTGGGTGTGTATTTTGCATTATAGGGTGCACATAATTATTAATTTTAAGATTAATGTTGTTAGTTTGCTAGCATGGGTGATTTTGGTAGTATCATTTCATATATTTTAAGATTTTCACCCGCTTTCTTGGTTTATTTAATTGTTTATTTGATAATTTGATTACTTTGTGGTGCTAAACTACTAATAGATTTATTGATAACTTTTTATGATGAGTTATGACGTATTTACATTTTGTGTAATTAGTATGATATACTAAAATGTTATATGTGTTTTTTTTTAATTTAGTTTTTAAAAAAATTAATAAAAAATTCAGTTTTGTAAATCATCTAATCAATATAGTTTAAAAGTTTCATATATATATATATATATATATATATAGGGTCACGATCAAGTGTGGTCGCCCCTTAACGTGCGGTCAGTGCGGCCGCACCACTATATATACAAATATACACCACTCAATGTTAGAAAATACACCACACAAATGTGCATCATTAGGTACGCATCATCAAAAGACACACCACTAGGTATGTAAATATACACCACACAATGTTAGCAAATGCACCATTAGAGGCAGTGGAGTTATGGTGCATTATTTTGGGTGTGTGGTGTGTTTTATGGTACGGTGTTTTTGTGTATTTTCATTGTGGTGCGTTTTCTAACATTAAGTGGTATATTTTCTAACATTGAGTGGTGTGAACTGCACTGACCGCACGGGAAGACGCGATCACATTTGAACAGAATTATATATATATATATATATATATCATCGCCTTCAAATTAATTAAATAAAAAAAAGCATCTATGAATAACATGTAGCAATAGTGATATTGTGTGACAATATATACAATCAAGTCATTGCCAAACTCAATTATATTTACTCGCTCCGGAAATAATGACCGAGTGGATAAAGTATGATTCTCACACCTTTTTTTTTAAACCTATGATTCTCACACCTTAAAAGGTCACAAGCTAGTCCCTCTTCTTTCTTTTTTTTTTTTTGGAAATGGTTGTATGGAGACTAGATCCACTATAAATTGAGTATGGAAGTATAGAATGGGTGTTAGGAAAATAGTAGTTTTATTGTACA
>CM008337.1:15820679-15832631 GCA_002525835.2 Ipomoea batatas | reverse complement strand
TTTATTTCTTCTATATAATTTACGAACTATTATAGTGTACTGAGCAAGTAACATATTCTTAGTTGAGTAAGTAACAAAATCACTGGACTTATTTTCATTGATAGGGCCCTTCACTGCTGCAGAGTATGTTAATAGTCAACATCAAAACAATTACTCCAAATGACAAATTAAAAAGTTCAACTTGAAGCCATTGGTGAAGTATATGTGCGTGTGTACACATACATCCACGTGATGGATGCATCATGCATGCAATAATGCATTAACACATTTAATTTAATGGAACATATTATTGCCAACATATAGTAGAGCAATTAATTTGATGCCAACTATAAAGGTATATATATGTACATGTGAAATTGAAGTCTGGAGGACCCACTTTGCGTTGCGCTGTGTAACCAGACATCTCATTATATTTTAATGAAAATTATTAATTATACATACATATTGGTTCCCAAATTATATAGAACAACTAGCTTGTAACTCAATGACACATTTGTGACTCTTTTAAATGGTAGGTCACAGATTCAAACTCCAATGAGATATTAATTTTTGGTCTTTCAATAGATCTCAATAGTACTAAAAAAAAACTTTAGATTATATAATTTATTTAATTTAATCCTTGTATCAAACTTTTGCAAATTTCACCCATGAATTTTAAAAATTAATCAAATTAAGAATAATAATTAATTAATTCTGTCAAACTAACCATTATTTACGCTTACATATAGCTACAACATAATTATTATTGTCATCATCATGTCTTACTATGTTAAACGTCAAAATTACCTCATCATCAAATATTTTACTCTATGAGTGAAATCCTTACTAGCGGTTGGTCTAAAGAGGTCCTTTTCTCTATTATTTAAAATTGTATTAAGTTCAAATGTTTTTTACCAAAAAATAGTATTTTTGTCCATCTAAAAATTGGGCCAATTTTTAATCGAGGTAAGCTTGTAATAGATCAAAATAATGAAGAATATTATCTTATTATTTGGTCACATTGATAATATAACATAAATATGTATATATGTCCATATATGTAAAATTGTTTTTTTTCTTTTTTTTTTTTTGGAAATGGTTGTATGGAGACTAGATCCACTATAAATTGAGTATGGAAGTATAGAATGGGTGTTAGGAAAATAGTAGTTTTATTGTACAGGGTGTTAGACCCAAAAGAGTATACATTGAGATAACAACCTAAAATGGTAGTCTAAAGAATAAATATTATTCAAGTCACTGGACTAAGAGGGGATGTAATTAAGGACCAAACACATGTCTAAAGGGGAGAGACAAGGGTTCCTATTTATAGTGTAGAAACCCCTGGTCTTTTGATGCTTGACAAGTGTGTGGTCTTGGTTACTCTCCATTCTTGGTCATATATGTGTTCTCCCATTACTTTGCTGTCATTGCCCGGCCTTCACTTGGATAAGTAGAGTATCATGTCCTTTGCTACATGAGATAAAGAGTAGCTTGGCGGGTTAGTAAGTGTTTTGCCAATAGAGAAGTCGTGGGTTTGAACCCTACTGCCAGTACCTTGGTACTATTTTCCTTCCTAGACTACCAAGATTATTCTTCTTGGATCAAAACCTCACCAATAAAAATGGATCCCTTTGGACCAAGATCTCCCCAAAAAAAGGCCCTCCGGGGCCATAGGCCCCTTCACGAGTCCCTCATAATGGGCAAGAAAGTATAGACACCCTTGGCATTCTACACACCTTGACTCCTAGGTCCAAAGGTTTTCTACTCTTTTGTATAGCTTAGTCCCTACTGCTTTCCATGCGGTTTGCCCAAATGCTTTTTCCCTTGAGGCGCAGTGCCTCATTGGGCCGCATTTCTTGCTTGCGAACCCATCGAGGATGGTGCTTGACCGTCTTTCTTATATGCGGGCCGACGAGCTGCCTTCCTTGCTTTCTGTTGTTATTTCTCCTAGCCGCTTGTTGTCAAGCTAGCAAAGTTGTTTTTAACACTTGCAAGCCTCGAAAAAAGTAGTTGTTTCTTTTTTTCCTTGGGCTACCTACCCAGCCTATAAGCCTAACCATAATTTTTTTTTGTTTTCTCTTGGGCTGCCTACCTTGATTTGTGAGACTAACATTGGAATTTGGAAGTGATATCATTTTTTTCTTCTTCTTTAGGCTGCCAACCTAGCCTGTAAGTCGAACCATAATCGTTTTTGGTTGCAAGGGTTGTGTGTGCAGTTGTTTCAGCACTTGCACCTATTCTCATCTGAGACCTCCCCCATCACATATCCCTCCAAGTCACTGCAAAATACAAATAGTTCATTAACCGTACCACTGAAATCCTTAACCCCCACAAAAAAAAATCTTGAAAACTCCGAAAAGATACTTACGTTTTCATGGGTGCAACGGTCTCAGTGGTGGCGGCGGTCTCAGAATAGCTCAGGTCTGGTACATCTAACACCTTTAAGAGTGACCATTATTAACACATTCATTTTGCTTCACAAATTAAAATTATGGTTTCTTACTAAGTGTAAATGACACTTTTGTCCCCTAATATTGATATTACTAAATTGTTCCTAAGTTTGGGTGATAAAATTTCTCCTCTATTATTAAAT
Organism: Ipomoea batatas; assembly: GCA_002525835.2. Lineage (NCBI taxonomy): Eukaryota > Viridiplantae > Streptophyta > Magnoliopsida > Solanales > Convolvulaceae > Ipomoea > Ipomoea batatas. Next base: position 15,830,059 of record CM008337.1, on the reverse strand, counting down.
TATTATAGATATATAGATATTTATATAGATATTTATAGATATAGATATAGATTTGGTGTCAGGTACATAGTCTAAGTCATGAAATTGGACAGCTTGGTCCATAGCTGCTTTTGCCTCAACTTCCATCCCATCCTAGTCACCACCTCTCCCAGCACGGTTAGTTTCCTCATCCAAATCAAACCAAAAAGAGGTTCAATCATGCCACCTCTTTTTCTGTCTCTTACACAGAAATAGTTATTTATCAGTACAAAGTAATTATATTGGGTTCACTTCTATTCGAATGAAGTTAGCTTACTGGATGAAATCGACCCGTGACTCGTGAGAGGTCACCCTAGGAGCAATTAATCAGTTAGGAAAGGTCGGCCCAAGTCTCATTTCATGATTCAGTCTAGCAAAGTTGTCAATTCATCTTCAAGAGATGTGTTTAATTGTTTGTTATTTGTGTAATATAAATCCCGTTATTTTTTTTAAAAAAAATTTTTAACCACCCAAAAGTGACTAAAAATTGATAATTTTTGGTAGGTAACAAAAGTTCTAACTAAAAGTGGCATTTGCAAAACTCTTTCTCAATAATTATATATGATTTTACTTTTCTAGTGGTTAGAACACAATATGAACCCTAATATTCTAACCGCTTAGTGGTCGGCAAGTGATTGAAAATTCTCATCACGGGATAATTCGAACATTAAAAAATACTTAGCCATGGCTGTATGGAATTTTTTTCTAGCAATTATATATATATTTTAGAAAAGTGGTCGAAATTTCATGATTTTCTAGCAATGAAATAGCTTGAATTATATAATGAATTGGGCAAATTAAACTCGCTATTTAATACAAACATTTATCTGCATTGTACTAGCCTCATCTATCAGAAAACATATTTGCTCTGTGCATCACTTTCTCACCTTATTTGTCTAGCTATTTTCTTTAAATAATAATATCATCATTAATATATATGAGAGAGAGAGATTTTGGTGCCATAATATGTCGTGTCTCCATGTCAAAAAGGAAAATACTTCGTTCTACCCATCCATTGCTCCCCCATGTTCTCATTGCACTAGGTACAAATTAAACCCCAAAGTTTTTATAATTCACTTTTGATTATACCTAATGTATCAATATCAATGCATGTCAATCTGTACGATAGAATTTTCCTACACACACAAACACACAGTAGTTGTAAATACACACCATATATGATTGAATAATGTCCAATTAACAACAAAAAATTAGTAAGAGCACAGAGCCAAACCCAAACCTAAGGCCCCTAAACCCGAAGAGGAGAATCAAGAGGAACAAGGTGATCGCAATTGGAAACACAAACCTATAATTCACATGATCTACAGTGGACCAGTAGGAGGAGACAATGCATGCTTGTAAGAGAAAATGTTGCGCTAGACAATTATACATAGGGGCAGTACAACATAGGGCCCCTCCCAAGAAAGGTCGGAGGGACCCCATCACCTTCTTTGGCGATGATTTACCTAGCGGCCGAATACTACATCAGGATGCCATCCTGATCGCAATGGATGTCAAGGGGATCACAGTTCGAAGAGTGTTCGTAGACACGAGTAGTAATGTCAAGCCGTCAAAGTCATGTGCCTCAAAACATTCAACAAGCTAGGACGGACTAGAGATCAACTGCACCAAGTCAAGACACCCCTTCTGGATTCATAGAGGATAACATAGAAGTAGAGGGTTACATCACCTTACCCGTGGAGATAGGAGAGTACCCCCCGAATACGGGCAATAAAAGGTAGATAATTTCACTAAACCAATTGGGATCACGGAATACACTCTATAGTGTTGCTAAATGCACTCCATAATGTTGTTACTTGCACTTAAATTTCAAATTATTTACAAATTAAAAATGTTATAATGTTTTTTATCCCCCTGCCTACATTAAAATCGTTCGATAGTTCCATATATATACATGATTTTGGTTGGTTCCTAATTCTGTTTTGGGCACGAATTCTTATTTGAGATCACTATGGCAGATCCTATAATTTATTTTTTTTCAAAAAACCTTAGGGATCGGACTATGTAAAAATACACCATTGATTGGGGTTAAATCATTTTATATATCAAATCTAATAAATAGTATTGAAATACATAAGCAAATCTCTAATGTCTAACCATATAGATCGCCCATGGATTAAAGCTTGTCGCATTTGTTGCAAATGTTATTATAATTCCAATACACACCTTCATATATGATCTACAAATTTAAATGAAGAAATGATCAATATCTAATTAATTTAGAAAAGGAAAAAGTTTAAATCTTAAATATGATTTTAACTTTTCAACCAATCTAAGTAACATAGATCATATAAAATTATAAATTGTTCGTCAGCAACATAAAGTTAACCAAAAGTAAACACAAGAATTAGTACGTCCAAATAACTGCGGGTTTTTTTTTGTTACTCAAAACAAATACTAGTCCAAATGCATGCACAATTGATGCATATTCAACAGAAAAGGTATATAATAATACAAATTACCCCAAAGAGTTTGAACATCATAAAGAAATTTACAAATAAAATACAACAAGGTATATATACGTTACTGTCGGCTACATATAATTAAAAAATAGAAACAATAGCCAATTGGTTAGAGCGTCGTGCTAATAACGCGAAGGTCGCAGGTTCGAGACCTGCATGGGCCATTTACTTTTGAATGATTTCTAAGCCTGTGACCGCAGAGTCGCATACACCCAGAAACGACGTCGTCGTAGGTATCTCACTTTACGAAACAAAACAACGCCGTTGCCGAGGATCGAACCCGTGTCACCCGGTGACAGGCGGGAATACTCACCACTATACTACAACGACTGAATGATCTTGTTTCTAACATTTACGTTTTTAATAATTAAACCATTTATAGATTAATTATTTGTTTGTTTGTTTGTTTAAAAAAGTAACTAAATAAAATATAACAATACCACATTTTCATGACCACACAAAAAAGTTACTTTTATTGAATGTATAATTTCTGGAGCAATTTATTGAAAAATACTACTTTTATATGACTCATCATCATATTTTACAAATTAAAATATGAGGTTGATCAGAATTGTAAGATAATAATTCATAAAATTAAAAGAATGGAAAAGTTTTTGATGCAACCAAGTTCTCAATTGTCAAATACTTTCTAATTTCAAAATAATTTAAGAATATGATAATTGAAAAGTGAAAAGATATTAGAGAAAAATTACAAAGTTCATACAAATATATTCATTTTGCTTTGAATCATGTTTATATTATTTTTTCTTTAAAAACATACAAAAAAAAATTAATGTTACTTAATATATACAATGTTATACTTTTACCGAAAAGGGTTAAATTAATTCCAAATAACTTGAGAAATTTGATAATCCCTTTAAACTTTAAATTAAATATTTGAACTACAAAAAAAAAAAGTACAATTAAGTGTACATATTTTTCAAATTCAAATGTCTAATTAAATTATTTAAATAATTTATGGGGTTAAATGCACTATTATAAATAGTTGAAGTCCTTATCCCAAATAATTAATTTCAAAAATGAATTAATACCACAAATGATCATTTGACTATTGGGGTAGTACCCTTTTTAGTCATTGACTTTCAATCCGAGCAAAATACATACCTCGATTTTTTAGTCGGAACGTGTTTGGCAACATTTTAAGAGGAAAAGGCACTTGGAAGCTATGATTTGGGGGATCCAACAGTCGGCGGACTATGCGTCTTCGGGAGGCCTTCAAACTCTTGAGCGAACTCTCATCAATGACTTAAAAGAGATTTTGGACCAAGAAGAAGCTTTGTGGTTCCAAAAATCCAGGAAAGACTAGATTAGAGATGGAGATAGAAACACCTGATTCTATCACACTACAACGATGATTAGACGAAATAGTGGATGCATCAGTTTCTTGAAACTTCAAGGAAGTTGGACAGACGACCCTTCGATCGTGTCTAATCACATTATTGACTATTTTTCATCCCTTTTTATCAGGTTAGCGCAAGAAGGCATGGTAAACCTGGCACAAATTGAGGGATGACACAAGATTACTAGGGATTAGGCGAACAATAAGAGCAGAAGAGCCCTTTTACAAGAGGTCAAAAAGGCGGTTTTTGGTATGAAGAAGTTTGGTAGCCCGGGTCCGGATGGTATCCCCGCTATCTTTTACCAACATTTTTGGGAGGAGGTCGGTCCTGCGCTAACCAACATGGTCAATCAAGCACCGGATATGGGCTCCGTTCATAAACCTCTGTTGCAAGCTTGTATGACGTTAATTCTTAAAAAAGATAATTTGGAGTCGGCGGTGGATTTCAGGCCTATTACCTTGCTTAACGTCGCATTCAAAGTGATTTTCAAGGTTCTGGTTAATAGGATGAGACCGATAATGTGCAAGCTGATAGCTCCCCACCATAATAACTTCCTTCCAGGTCGCTCTATGCTTGACAACGTGATCCTCACCCAAGAAGTTATTCATAATATGAAAATAAAGAAGGGCAAGAAGGGGTTCATGGCGGTGAAAATTGATATACATAAGGCCTATGACAGTGTCAACTGGGATTTCTTTAAAGAAACACTTAAGGGCTTCGGGGTTCTGGCTAAGGTAATTGATCTTATCTTTTTTTTTTTTCTCTTAAAGAATGTGAGATTTCTATACTTTAGAATGGTGGCAGGCTACAATCTTTCGTACCGGGGCGAGATCTTCTTCAGGGGGATCCATTAGCTCCCTATTTGCTCAACCTCGTCATGGAAAGATTGGCGTACGACATCCAAAAGGAGGTTGCATTAAAAACTTGGAAACCTATTCACATTTCAAGAGGTGGGATTGGCATCTCCCACCTCTTTATTACTGATGACCTTATGCTCTTTGGAGAGGCCATAATGCAACAAGCAAACATGATGATGGAGTGTCTCAAACGACTTCGTAAGACTTCCGGCTTAAAGGTAAATCTTTCTAAGTCTCAAATTTTTTGCTCTCCTAACATTAATGCATGCTTAAGGAAATTTATTACGGATAAGATGGGCATACCTATCTCCACACACCTTGGCTCGTACCTCGATATTCCAATTTTAAACAAAAGAGTGTCTAAAGGTATGTTCAATACGGTTATTGATAAAATGAGAAGAAAATTAGCCATGTGGAAAGCTAGTTCCCTTATCATGGGCGGGAGAAGGGTGTTGGTACAAGCCTGTCTCGCCACCGTCCCGACTTATACAATGCAATCAATGACTCTCCTAGTGAGTACTTGTAAGGAAATCGACAAAATATGCAGGAATTTCCTCTGGGGTCACTCAGACGATACTAGAAAGATTCACATTGTGAGCTGGGCCGAGGTGTGTAAACCTCGTGATGAGAGGGGGGGGTTGGGACTTAAGAAAGCTAGGGACTTTAACCTAGCTTTTCTCATGAAATTGGGATGGAAAATCCTCAACAATAAAAACAAGTTGTGGGTGAAGGTAATCAAAGAGAAATACATCAAAGATGGCAACCTATTTAATGCGACGATTGGTAGAAACTGCTCCTGGAGTTGGCGTAACATCATGAAAGGGAAAAACCCTCCTTGAACACGGGATGAAATGGAAAATAGGCACTAGGTCAACGATCAAATTTTGGAAAGATTGGTGGCTGGGAGATGGCCCGCTTGTTAACAACACCAACATTAACATGCCGGCTAATACTGGTCAAGCGTTGGTCAACCAGTTTATCACTCAGGATAAAAGATGGGATGTGGAAGCATTGGAGAATCCTCTCCCCACCAGTATGGTTAACACCATTCGCGCCTCGCCAATCCCAATCAATGTCAACCAGAAGGACATTCGCACATGACCTCATTCAAGTGCGGGTTTCTTTTCAGTCAAAACAACTTATTCTCTCATAAGAAGAGAGAAGTTTTGGCCGGATATGGAAGATTAAAGGTATTGAACGAGTCAAGCTGTTCATTTGGAAGATTTCGGAGCGAAAAAAAATGTGGCTTGTACGAGAATGGTGACTGTCCAAGATGCGGCGACAACGAAGAGACGCTTGATCATATCTTTCGGCGGTGCCCATTTGCAGTGGATTGTTGGAGGTTATCCCACAGTCCCCCTGGTTTCAATGTTAATTCCTACTCCCCTTTGGTGGCATGGATTGAAGAATGCATCATGGACAATTCAAGGAGATTGGAAGATATTAGATGGTGTTGCCTCTTCCCCTACATGCTCTTGAATTTGTGGAAAGCTAGAAACGAGCTTGTCGTCAACAATGCAACTCTTCCAATTGAAGTTGTCACCACACGAGCGGCATGTGAAGCGATGGATGCTCAGAACCATCTCCTCAAGCACCACGATCTAAGGCTAGCCAAACAAGTTTGGGTTAGTTGGTCCCCTCCTCGCTAAGGTTTCATCAAGCTTAACACCTACGGTGTTAGGAAGTCGAGCTCGTGCATGGCAAGTGCAGTCTATAATGTTGTTACTAGTTCAAATTATTTACAAAATGTTACAGTGTCTTCTCTCTCTGTCCCCCCCCACCTACTTTAAAATCGTTCGATTGTTCTAGATATATACACGATTATGGTTGGCTCTTAATTATCTTTTGGGCACAAATTCTTATTTGAGATCACTATGGTAGATCCTATAATTTATTTTTCTATAAAACCTTAGGGACGAGGTAAAATAAACCATTGATTGGGGTTAAATCATTTTATATATCTAATCTAATAAATAGTATTATACATAAGCAAATCCCTAATGTCTAACCATATAGATTGCCCATGGATTAAAGATTGTCGCATCTTCCAATACACACCTTCATATATGATCTACAAATTTAAATGAAGAAATGATCAATTTTTAATTAATTTAGAAAAGAAAAAAGTTTAAATCTCAAATATGATTTTAACTTTTCAACCAATCTAAGTAACATAGATCATATAAAATTATAAATTGTTCGTCAACAACATAAAGTTAACCAAAAGTAAACACAAGAATTAGTATGTCCAAATAATTGCGGGCCTTTTTTTGTTACTTAAAACAAATATTAGTACAAATGCATGCACAATTGATGCATATTCAACAGAAAAGGTATAAAATAATACTCCCTCCGTCCCGTATTGTGTGTCTTACTTCACATTTGCACGGATTTTTAGGAATGAAATAAAAGGATGCAAGGTTTCCTATTTTGCCCCCAACATACCCATGTGATGAGTTGACAAATTCAATTTCTTCTTCAAAAAATTCTTTTTACTAAATCTGCAAATGGTTGTACTTTGCTCCAGACAATTCACATCAAACATCTTTCTCTCTCCTTTTCTATTTCTTCTTTCTCTCAACTTCCATTTCTTCTTTCTCACTTCTGCGAAAATAGAGTTTGATATGCAAACTTTTTTTTTAGATCATTCCATTACAAATAGTCAACCTTCCATGGTTTTTCATTTTTTTAAAAATTGATAATCACCCTAGTAGTGGTGGTACGGCGGTACTCAACGGCGTCGGAGATAAGTAGAAGAAGAACCCATGTACTCTATACTTCTCCCAATATAAAGCTTCTTCTCCATTACTCAATTTTTCAGAAATCAAAACTCATAATACTAATAAGCCATAGTATTTCACCTCTATTGCACAAATGGAAACAAAAAAAAAGAAGGTATTGGGAGTTTCAATAAGCAGAGGAATAAAACATTCATACTCTGTGTGAGATGAGGCCATCACAACTTCCACACCCAGAAGAACTGGTGTGCTGGGTATCCTGCTACTAACACTACAACATATAATTGGAGTTTCAAGGAAATTGGCCAAATAATACCAAAACTAGTAGCATGAGGTATCTCCGTCATGTTCCTTGGCTCCTTGCAGATTCAAGACCAACTTCGAAAAATTGAGGCAACTCCAAGGAAGAAAGGAGCATGGAGTAATAGCAGCCTCATAAATTTCATTTCCTCAAATTTAGTAGTTCTTCTTGTATTTTATACATTCTACAACATTACAGAGTATAAAACATGTTTTGTTTTGCTGGTTAGAAAAGGGTAAGATTGATTTGACTAAGCTCATTTTTCTAGAAAACTTAAAAGTAGATTATATTAAAATTTTGAAATCTAGGGGTATTTTGGGAAAAATAGAAAGATTGTAATGTTTATTTTAGGAAAGTGGACAACATTTTGGGACGGATGAAAAAGGAAAGTAAGACAGATAAAATGGGACGGAGGGAGTACAAATTACCCCGAAGAGTTTGAACATCATAAACAAATTTACAAATCAAATAGAACAAGGTATATATATGTTACTGTCTTAGCTACATATAACTAGAAAATAAAACCAATAACCAATTGGCCTATTAGTTCAGTTGGTTAGAGCGTCGTGCTAATAACGCGAAGGTCGCAGGTTCGAGACCTGCATGGGCCATTTCTTTTTGAATGATTTCTAAGCCTGTGACCGCAGACACCGAGAAACGACGTCGTAGTAGGTATCTCAATTTACGAAACAAAACAACACCGTTGCCGGGGATCGAACCCGGGTCACCCGCGTGACAGGCGGGAATACTCACCACTATACTACAACGACTGAATGATCTTGTTTCTAACATTTACGTTTTTAATAATAAAACCATTTATAGATTAATTATTTGTTTGTCTGTGTAAAAAAGTAACTAAATAAAATATAACAATACCACATTTTCATGACCACACAAAAATTTACTTTTATTGAATTTATAATTTCTGAAGTAATTTATTGAAAAATACTATTATATGACTCATCATCATATTTTACAAATTAAAATATGAGGTTGATCAAAATTGTAAGATAATAATTCATAAAATTAAAAGAATGAAAACTTGTTTGATGCAACCAACTTCTCAATTGTCAAATACTTTTTAATTTCAAAATAATTTAAGAATATGATAATTGAAAAGTGAAAAGATATTAGAGAAAAATTACAAAGTTCATACAAATATATTCATTTTGGCTTTGAATCATGTTTATATAATTTTTCCTTTAAAAACATACAAAAAAAAAATTTAATGTTACTTAATATATACAATGTTGTACTTTTACCGAAAAGGGTTAAATTGATTCCAAACAAGTTGAGAAATTTGATAATCTCTTTAAATTTTAAAGGAAAAATCAATTAGATATTTGAACTATGAAAAAAATGTGCAATTAATTGTACATATTTTTCTAATTCAAATGCTTATCCCAAATAGTTAATTTCAAAAATGAATTAATACCACAAATGATCATTTGACAATTGGGGTAGTACTTTTTTTAATCATTAATTTAACTTTCAATCTGAGCGAACAAAATACATATTACGATGTTTTTTACGATTTGTGTTTTTTAGGGTACATTACGATGTTTGGAAAATTTTTCCTCCTTGCCTATGATGAATCTACAGTAAAACTAGGAGGGATACCT
>CM008337.1:15776732-15791949 GCA_002525835.2 Ipomoea batatas | reverse complement strand
ATAAATAAACAATACCACAAATCACAATTTTCAATCCTCATCCTTGCTAAGCAAAAGTAACTTTTGATATACACATTCTACAAAAGAAAAAAGGTTTCCACCTTTGCTTCCATACTTTCAAGACCAAACCAACACGAGGATGTTGCAATATGCAGAAATGAATGATGTTTATGAGAAAGAATTTCGTATCAAATGTAATGATTCACACGAGGGCTGTGGCACAGCAACTTCATCGCCACGAGGAAGAGCTGTCATCTTTTTGAATTTGAGCCACAAATCTATGATGATAGAATGGATTGCAGTGCCATTTTTTGTTGAGGCTGCAAGGTTGACCATGTTGCTGCCAGAGTGGCTGGTGGTAGTGTCTGCTGGAGCTGCCTCAACAGATTAATCATCCGACTGGCAGTTTGCTCTGTAGCAAGATCTTTACCGGCACATAAAATCTACAGAAGAAACAATGCTCTATCAATAAATGGCATATGGCAGTAAAAAATATATTACTGCATACTTTATAAGGTTTCCTTATGAAGTTGCGTATAATTCACAAGGTTTTGTGGCTCTCTGAGAGGCCACTTCAGAATGGCACCATCAGTAACTCTCTGATGGACGCTTTCAAGCCCACCCATCCCCACACCCCAGGGCACAGGAACAGTATTTTGCAATTTACGGTCCCAAATAGTGAGTTTAAAATTAGTAAATTTAAAAGCTTATAATAATTACTTGCATAATCTGAGAGGTATAGAACAAACCTCAGCAAAAACTGACATAATTTTAGGAAGATACTGATTGTTAGGGCCCAAAAGCTCACCGTCTGACCTGCAAGCCAGAGAAGAATTGTTAGGAGAAAGATAAAGAGATGAGGAGAATGTGTTGCATGATCAAGACCCTAATAAAAACATAATATACAAGTTTTATTTATGACAATACAAGTCACAGTGCTATACTAAAGAGCTAAAACAGAAATGATGTAGTTGGCTAAACATCACAAGAAAGTTCATGCAGACTTACATCAATTGAAATAGCAAGTGAATTCTGTTTATCTTTGAGTGTAATTAATCTTTTACTTAGAGATGCACCAAGGTTTTTTTTCTGAAGATGCACCAAGTTAAGAGATTCCAACTTGTTAATAAGGCATCACATGCTTAATTAACCACGCATATCAAATGTTACCAAATGAAAGGCCCTTTCCTACATCTCATCTTGCATGTTTTTAACTCTTCAAATAACTTAGTACATTCAAACTTTTAATTTTGCTTGACTCTTGATATTTCCAGTTCGGTAAATGTATATACACTTTACTGCCATAATAAAAACTGCCAAGAAATTTATGGCAACAGATGATGGATCAATTAGGACAGAACTATAAAATAAACCATTATGCGCAACAATAGGGTAAACTTGTGAGGTGAAGTACGCAACTTATAATCAGTTTAATATAACATACCACTATTTAAATTGTGTTAGCAGTGTTATTCATATTTGTGATGTGAAATTCACACTATCATATGGAGTGAAAAGTTGCAAAGAGAAATAGAATATATATATATATATATATATGTGTGTGTGTGTGTGTGTGGAGGGTTCCTATGAGATCACCTTTTTAGGTGAGATTGTGAGATAAAATCTTGTGCATCAATCTAATAAATTTTAATGGTCTAGATCAATTGCGTTCGCACACACTTAATCTAGATCAATCTAGACCATTAAAATTTATTAGATTGATGCACAAGATGTGATTTGATCTCACAATCTCACCTAAACAGGTGATCTCTTATGATCCTAAATCTATATATATATATATATATATATATATATATAAACAAAGATCAGGACTTGAGCAACCTGATAGATATATTTCTTACCTTTCAACCATTGAACAAAGTTGGTCGTGCACAACCTTGGCTTCAATCAAGTCACCTTTTATAGGCAAACAGTTCAACCAAGCAGGAACAACCTGGCAAAAGAAATTGCAATACAGTATCAAGAGAGTATAAGATTACAATGTCTCATGGCATGGGTCAACTAAAGGAAAAAGATAGTTATATGTCCAGAAAAAGGTTCTCAAAATATGAAGCAGTGTGGAGCTGTGGAGGCTTGAATATAAAAGATGTTAACTAAGAGTGTGCATCATTAAAGTTTCTTTTCATTCAATGGACTGACCATAAACAAACAAGAGATCAAACAAATTATAGGAACAGTATTAATGCTAGTACTAGATTAGCAGTTGGAAGTAAGGAAATAAGGAGCTATAAAAGGAAACAAACATCTATAAACTAAATCTTTAACTCAAATGATTTGTAAAGATGATGACAACATGCTCTATCGATAAATTTACAGAGGCAGAACAATAATAAACCATTGACCCAAAAAACTGCCTTGTAGCTACAACTTCCAAGAGTTTCAAGTTTTGCCTTCAAAATTCAAACACATCATCTCCTTTCACACTCTGTTTACAATAGCTATATATACTTGGATGTGCAAAAAATGCTATCTGCAGGTTCATATATGGAAGCCATATTGCAGTCTTCTGCAATTCTATAGTGCTTATGAGCAACATCATTGTTGAAATATTACAAGGTATCCATCCCAAAAGGCAATACAAGCTATTAACTGCTATACTGAAATTTTAATCCAACAAGTATCATGCTTAAAAAAAAAAATTTAATGCATGAAATTAATTGACCAAAGGACCAGATCAAATACCCCAAACAGAAGTAAATTGTTCCATTGAACCAATTCCACCATGCTTGTACTTTAAAAACACATCTTTATCACAATTTTAAGTAATGCATCAAATAGCAAGTACTGCTCATGATTCTAATGTTCATTGCATTTAAAGGTAATGTTCATTTGAATTTTCTTTAAAGTAAATAGTCATAAAAGTTATAAATAACATTTATAACAGGAAGAGGGTCACAGCTCTGAGGTTCATAGCATACCAACTGCAAAGTATAGATATATCTGACTAATGGCTTTTGAGACTATACAATCAAAAGTGACCCACCTGGGCTGAGTCAATATTTTCGCGATGAAACTGACATATCTTCCCTAGTGCAGAGACAGCATTATCATATGCCATTATGTTCTCAGGTTGAAGAGCATTTGGATGTCCTATGACTACATTAAGCCTTGATAGGGCCTCTGCATAATAGAGATGAGGTCAATTTAAGAATGACACATGTTGTATCACAATGAGCCACACCCCCCACCATAAAACAAAAATGGGATTCCAAAAATCATATTTTAATTGTAGTATATACCTCCAACAAGAGGTTTGAATACAGAACCACCAAACTCAGCACAGACACCAAGTCCATAAACTGCAGCCTGGACAGAATTATTGGGTGTTTGAGAAACCAAAATTCAGAATGAACTTGTAAATGTATTGTAAGAAAATTGCCTATGTTAACCTGTCTAACATCTGGGCTCTCGTCATTGCAAGCCTCAAGCAGGAAAGGAAGGTGTGTATCATAGTATCTGGATCAGACAAAGAAACTGTTATATTTGGATGACCAGCAGTATATCAACCAAAGTAAAGCCAATATAAGTATAAATACTTTAAAGCAGCTTCATGACACTGCTCCGCAATATCATCAAAGATGCAAATTGCTATCCTTCTCTCTTCAGCTGTTTTATCTTTGCCCTGCATTGGGAGTAACCAAACAAACAACAAGATGAAAGTAAATTCCATGCATTGACACCTAGATTTGATTACAGCTAATATGCCAAACACAGATTCAACACTAACACACTTCATCTTGAGTTGAAACTTACCCACATAGGCATTATATATGAAGAAAGCTCGTCAAAGAATGGTAAGAAAGCAACCTTGAATGTCTTGATCAATGTACCCAAGATTTCACCAACCTAGAACACAAAAAATAAATAAAATAACTGTTATATGTAAACAACTATTGATATTATATATCTGAAAATTAAATCTTATTACATACTTGGTCAAAAACTTCTTCTTCTAGCTCATTTTCCTCTTTTAGCAAGTCATTCTCCTCTGCATCAAAATCTTCGGCTTTTGCTCTCTCTGACCTTTCTGCTCTCCTACTTGAACTGGCAGTAATTACCTGTTTAATCTCATCCACAATGCTTCGGACCTGGGCTTCATCTAGAAGAGGTCCAGTGATCTGCAAGAGTGAAAAGAAACAAAGGGGGTTAATGTATAGAGGGAAACCACAACAGTGAAGACAGAAGTTGTTATGAATTACACAACCTATCACAAATTCTTCTATGTACAATCAGGGAAAATAAAGAATATAAACTTAATCCAGTGAGAATCAACATCTGCAAATAAGTTGAAAATCAAAATACTTTCTTCCCAAATCCCAATAAACCACAAAGAAGGGGGAACATGTGGGAAAATAATAGACTAACTAAAGTCCAACCAATTACTCCGTACTATTTCCCAACTGAGAAAGTCGTACAGAAAAGCATAGTGAATAGTATTAACCTACAAAATGTGCAAGCTAAGGAAAAGTCCCAATTAAACAAATACTGTTAAATTATAAATTAAAATAAATTTATTATTAAAAAGAAAAAAACCTGAAGAGTTATGCCTAAGCATCAAAAAAATTTTAAAATAAAAACGTTAGTTTTGAACAAGAGGCTCTGGTATATGACAGATATGGGACCAGAAGTCCAAGTCCAAATAAATCCATCACATTTATATGATAAAATAAAAAGAGCAATTAATGATATACAAGGAACAAATATCTTGTTTAAAAAAAAAACAATTATCATCTATGAGCTAGAAATGAGATTATCATCTAAGACAGTAGACCAACCTGCAGGCATTCGTTCAATGCCTCCAACATATTGGCACATATTTCTGTATCAGGCTCCTGGTTGCAATTACAATTACAAGTAAAATATTATTTATCCAGAAGAATAAGCAAGCAAAAATTAAAAAAAATAGTGCAATCTGCAGTTGAAGAAAACCTTATGTACAGCTTCCACCAGAGCTGGTATAATGTAGTCTGACAGCTGCTTGACATAAGTCTCGTTACGGCCTTGAGCAAGCCCTTTCTCTACAGCTAATTTTGCAGAACGTAACAAATCCGGCATAGCTGAAAATAGGCTCATAGGCATCGACAATAATTATCAGTATATTCAAAACAAGCAAAAAGAAAATTTTCTACAAAGATGGCAAATCCCACCTGCAACAGCAGCTTTCCTTACTTCCTCATGGAAATAGAATTTCAGAAGTGGAACTAAAGTTGGAGCAACCTGTTCCATTTTTCAAAAGAGTTGTTCAATTCAATCTTGCTAGTGCCCAAAAGAAATTTTAGCACTTGATGGACCAATACCAACCTGATCAATCCAAGGGTAAAAACCTTCCTTCAATTCATCAACATAGCAGCATAGCATATTACAAGCTGTAGCCTTTTCCTCAAGGACACTCGTTTTTATTCCTATTCTTTTATCCCCAAGGGTGATTGTCTCCATGCTGCAATACAGAAGTGTCGTAGCATGAATAGAAGAACATTTGCAAAATAGAACTTTTAAGGTACATCTAGTGTCTTAAAGTATTCTCCATGTATAGTGAAATAAAAACAAAACCAATGGAGACAACAGGGAAAAGAGAGAGGAGAGGGCGCAGTATTAGCAACATAAATAAGAATTCCAAAAGGCTAGTATATTGTATAAAGAAATCACAATTTATAGCAATCAATCAAGACTGACTTTCACATCTTTGTACTGGCACTCAAGTTTCATTATTAAATCTTAAAGGAAGAAATATCAAGAAAACCTTTTCTCACTTCTTGACCAAGGACATTGCCTCATGAACATGCTTTTGAATGAAATTCTAGAAGCCCATCAAGATGGCATTCACACTGAGAAGTGAGAACCCAACTTTTTTCGAACCTACTTTACTCTTAGATTCCATGTAAATATTTATCCAAGTCCACAGGCAAAAACTTGAATAAATTCAAACAATCATAACTTTACATAAGAATAACAGAATTCTAACTTAAGCTAGATTTTTCAGAATATTGAATCTCTTATGTTGCCTTTATATTCCATGAGGAAAATACTGCTGAGTTCAAAGGAACATCAGATGCATTTAATGAACATGAGCACAGGACAACCATAAAAAATTTAAGCTGACCTGTCATCATCTGATTCATCAATTTCATTGTCTGAATCGGCAGATGTTATGGTCACATCAGGTTTCAGCTGAGCAGACTGAAGTAATGGAGGCATGACTACACTCATATATGGAAGGAAGTCCTGACCCAGGCACTTGCAAAGTCTGGCCCATGCCTAAACATCATTCAAGAAAAAATAAGTTAAGGTGACCAATTACACCCAAAAAAAACAAACAAAAACAACAATTTAATGCATCCCCCAGAAAACCTAGTACAGTAGTACCAGAATGAGAGGTAAAGACATACTTGTAGCATGTAACTAGTAGTAGGATCATCATTCTCCATTTGTGATCCTTGTAATGACATGAGCACCTCCATAACCTTAAAGAAGACACAGATTCAGACAGTAAGGTCAATATAGGAAAAATAATGTGTATTACTATTAGTCTGTCACCAGCACTAAGTTAGATAAAAAGGGATACTAATTTGAAGTCAAAGCAGGTAGTAGCAAGTCAAACAGAAGAAACTACATGCGCAACGTGCAAGTAGTCCATACAAAAGATGTATTGGATAAAGATAGGATCCATCTTATACCTGTTTAGCATCATCCCTAAACTTCTCTTTTCCAACAGCCATTCCAACCAAACTAATGCACTCCATGGCTTTGGCACGAAGCATGCGGTTAGATTTATCATTTGCATTGACAAGGATGGTTTTAAGGTAAGGCATAACAGCATCATAATACTTTTGGAAGTGCTCCTGTAGAAATGTTGTTTATTAACACTCTATAATCTAAAGCACAGTTCCAAACATAATGAGGAATAAGAAAAATATACCTGCGAAGAATCAGCGACGGAAGCCAAAGCAGTTAAGGCTCCTTCTTGCACCATTTGTTTTCCATTCTGTATTTCAAACAAATTCGAGACAGTTTAGATATAAGAACAGTTTGCATCCTATAACCAGTTAAATGGAACCTCTAAATTAATACCTGAAGAAGTACAAGCAGTTTGCTGACAATTCCATCTAAATAAGGTGTCAAAATTTCTGGTGTGCAGTTCTCACTGAAGTTTAGAACAGCTGATGCAGCATGTGCCTGTAAATATCATATGAGTCAAGTGAGCAGGTAAACAAAGTCTGGAGTAACTGCAAACAAAAGTTAGAAGAGCAAGGGAACCAAACAGTATGTAAGTTTGCTGTGGTTCTTAACCTCATTTTTGTGAAACTTTTGACTACATGACGGAAAAAAATTATTTATGCACACTAAATGCAGAATTGTTACTCATATCCCATCAGAGAAAAACAGGGGGGGGGGGGGGTGGGGAAGCTTTAGCAGTTTTTAACAGGTTACTGCATGGAAAAGCCACCAATAAAATCACAGGGCCAACAAAAGAAGTTAGTAGCAGGACCCCACAAGACAAAGCTAATATCTGCAACCGCCACAAAAGGGAGAAAACAAGCAATAAAAAGATCTAAGTATCACATTTGACATTTACACAAAGATAATGAAACTCAAGTAGTAGGAGCTAGCCACAGGAGAAAGAAAACAGGCAATAAAAAGATCTAAGTAACACAAAGATAAGGAAACTTAAGTAGTAAGAGCAAGAATGGAGGAAAGAGTGTAAATACAGCAACTTCTAAAGTCAGTTATACAGTTAATAAAAACTGTAAAAGTCCCCTTGAAAATCTAAATGCATTGCTATCATAGATCATAACAGAAAAAAAAAAAGTTAATAATAATAGTAATAATAATCAAACAAAAATACCATTTAACAAGATTAAGTAAGACCTTTATTAGGTTCTGCTTGGTACGCTGGGAATCAAACACTGGAATATAATGGGAAAGGTCGAAGTTAGAAAGTATATATTTTGGTTCCACCTTCTATGGAGAACAAAATTCTTTCCAATAGTGAAGGAAAAATGATATGAGATTGAATAATAATTCCTAAAAAATTAGGATTCCTATGGGATGACCATAGCACCAAACAACAAAGGAATTAGAGGTTGGAATCCACGATTTTGACTGAAGTTATTCCAGTCTCTATAAAGGAACTAAAAATCTTTATCTAATATCTAAAATCTAGAATCTTCATAAAACTTGAAGTAGAGATCCTAATATGCGTCTTTCAACATTAAAAATATCTAGGAAACATTGTGTAGCATACTATTGGAGTGTACTAATGGAAAAGAAGGATAACATAAGGGCAAACCTGTATTCTTGGATTCTGGAAGTCATCCATAGATGCAGCAAGTGCAGGCAATACACGGCTATGAAACTGAACTTGCAAATCTGGACCCAAGTCAGTAGACAACTGACCAATTGCATTGATAGCAGCCCACCTAACTCGAGGGTGAGGATCTTGGAATGAATTCAAAACCATGTTCACAACTTGCTCTAAGTTCTTGATCATGACCTATTTCAGAAAAGTAGCATCAATATATAGATAGTTAGATAGCTAGTTCATAAAAATCAAAATCTACTCCAGATTAAATACGTAAAGAACTACATGTTAGGAACTCATGATATAGCTTGATATCAGGATCACAATGCAAGTGTAAAAAACCTAATTGCATTCTCCAAAACATTGATAACAGTAATCATGTTATGTATATACAGAGAGAATAAGATAAAGCANTAATAATAATAATAATAATAATAATATTCTCAGCAACAATTATACATTTTTCTATGTATTAAATTATGTTGAATTAAATTAAGAAAAGTGTGTTAATAATTTTATAATTAAGCAACATAAGTCAAATAAATTTCATATTTCATTCTCATTTGTTCAATTATATATCCCCCCTCCCAGAAGAATTAAAATAATCAATATTCTCTCCATACCTATCTCATTTTTGTTTATTATGTTAAATCAACCTTTTCTTTTTCGCTTATTTTCGTTAATGTTTTTTAAAAAAAAATGAATTTTTAAGTTAATTTTGTGTGTTTCATATTACTTTAATGTAGTTTATACATCATAAAATTTATATACTAATACTAATCTAAATATCTCAAAAAAATTGAATTGTAAATAACTTGAATCAAACATCTTTAATCAGATCAGACAAATAAAATATGACGGAGAGAGTAATAGTTTATAAATAAAAATATTTAAATTATTGGTATAATATATTGGGTTTTGGTTTAATTTATTTTGTACTTATCATTTTGTTTTATTTACGAATTATGAAGTTAGAATAATATGAATAAAAGGAAAGGAAAGGTGTGATTGATAATATGGTGGGGCAGATAATGGCAATGGGGATTGGAGAATGAGCTGTTTGGGTTGGGTGACAGGTAAGAATTAGTATATAACTACTTTAGTAGACCACAATTAATGAAATATATATATTTTTAAGAATTTTGTTTGATGGAAAGACAAGTCAAAAGTGTGATGTACATTAGTATATGATTGTGATGATTGTGCCTTGTTTTTTTAATTCCTTTTCTTTGCTGGAATTTTTGGAAAACAGTAAAAACTGTAATCATATCTTTTTTGCATTTAATTTAAATAACATGTGGCAAACAAATAACATCGACAAATTTATTTCATTTTCCCTTCCATTATAATAATATTTTCATTTTTAATTTTTAACTTTGAAAAATATGCTATTTTTATTTGTGTTTTTCTCCCTCAAAATGCAATCTCCAGTCCTAGGAGATTAGCAATGCGATTATAAGGCAACCTTATTTGGCGAATAACTCAAATACCGTAGGTTAAGTTGTGATTTTTTTCTAGTAATGTCTGACTAAAAATTAATTAGGTTGTCGTTAGATAATTCAACTGCGTCACTACTTTACCATCCATCACATTAGTAGCATATACACATGTTGTGACTGACTTTTTTTTTTTTTTTTTGATGTTGTGACTGACTTAAGTACTCAATTAAGAGAAGCCACATAAGCTTCATTAGCGATTTGTCATCAGCACTCAATAAAGAGAAGCCACATAAACAATGCATTCCTCTTAGTGTAACATGTTTAAGCTCTCACAACTTATATTCATATTTACAAGAGCTCTCGATCACCATTGTAATTTATACATTCTCTCATTTTACTACTTATATTTAGTTTATTAATGTACCAATTGTTAAAAAAATTAGCTAAAAATGACATTTAAAGTGACCATTTTAAGATATAATTTTGAGTGAGGTCCACTTTCGATTTGAGTCGAGTCAAAGTGTATTCGAATTCTCCTAATGGCACGTTTGGTTCGCGGAATAGGCCTGGAATGGAATAGCATTCCAAGTAATAGGCATATTCCGCTGTTTGGTAAATCTTTCTATTCCCAGGAACTTTGTTCCTGGGAATGACCTATTCCCCTTGCAAGGGGAATAGAGATTCCTAGGGCCCCCCTAGGTATTAGGCTATTCCTGAGTCCTCAGGAATAGCCTAATGTTGTTATTTCTAATTTTACCCCTTGGCGCGTTTTGGAGAAAGATATTCCTTTTCCCAAAACGGCCCTATATTATTAATTAAAAAAAAACTTGTAACTAAGAACAATTAAGGTTCCTTAAATGAATGAGCTTTTGGCTCTTCAATCCGTTTAAGGCTTCCTCGTCCTGTTGTTAATTTCAAAAGATGAGCTCCTCTTCATAAGTTACCAATATGGGATCAAAAATTTCAATTTGTATTTAAAAAAATTATTATATATGTAATTTTGTTTTAATTTGCATTATTATTATTATTCCTTTTTTGTTATTGTTGTTATTAATATTATTATAATTATTATAATTTTTATTTTTATTTTATTATTACATAATAATAATAATAATAATAATAATAATATTAATATTAATAATAACATGAATGTCCTTCTTCTTATTATTATTTTTATTATTATTATTATTATTATTATTTATTATTATTATTATTATTATTGTTATTGTTATTGTTATTGTTATTGTTATTGTTATTATTATTATTACATATTACATATTTTATAAGGGTATTTATGTATAATAATAATAATAATAATAATAATAATAATAATAATAATAATAATAATAATAATAATAAGGGTATTTATGTATAATAATAATAATAATAATAATAATAATAATAATAATAATAAAATTTTGTACAAGGGCATTTATGTCTTTTAAATATATATTCCATTTCTATTCCTTTAACCAGCCAAACGCTGGAATACAATTCCCAAGTCTATTCCTTCCGCGAACCAAACGCTGTAATACAATTCATATTCTATTCCTTACCNTGCTGTAAGTGAAATGTTTAATTTGATATGTTATACGTACAAAATGAATAATGAATAGATGACAATTTAATTTTTAAAGTGCAACTATTTGAGTTTGGAAAAATGGAATTGGAATTAAGTTTAAAGTGCTTCACTATATATTTCTTAAAAGGGCATGTGGTGGTATATATATTGTTGTAGGGTTGTCGAAAACCTAACTGACCTGCAATTACAGGCCACCAACAGGTCAGTGTGTTAAATTGCTCCAAAATAAAATGTTTGTGTATTTAATTGCAAGGGCCTAATTGACTTCTTAATAAAAGTTTGAGGGTATATTTGACCATTTTCCCTAAAATTAAATATTTGCCATATTTTTGCTTAATTTTTCAAATTCGAGAGTTTTAACATATTTTGATTTTTGAAATTTATTTATTATCGTCCATGGCAGCCACGGCAGCTTGACGGAGAAGTTCGGACTTCTCTGTCAAACCGCATTGGAAAGTTTTTTTTTTAATTAGTTTTTAAAAATAGTGTTAATTTATTTATTTATTTTTAAATTTTTGAATAGAACTCCACATAAGATGTCATGTAAGTAAAGTAGACAAGTTACCTTTTGGTAACCTGTTAAATAGGTTAATTGTACAAATTTAACAAGTTTAAGAGTTTAATTGGAAGTTTTTTTAGTTTGAGAGTCTAATTGAATATAATTAAAGGATCTATTTGACCCTTATCCTAAGGTAAATAACTTATCCCATAACTTATTCCATTCATTCATTCATGTTTTTTTACTGCCTGGATTGGCAAATGTTACATTTTCTTTTAGTTCTCTTCTCCCTCTCCAAGTTCTATTCCTTCCCCTTTCTAGCATCAAAGAATTTCAATATCTTTCCTATCATGATTTGGTAAATATTTCAACCTCTTTATGATCAAACACCAGAAAAGAAGCAAGTGATTTCATGAGAAAGTGTGATATTGTCCATAAACAACCTGTTCTGATGTAGTGGCATACTCAGTATTGATAAATGTATGTCCCTATATTACAACAATGTAAAAACAAAACCTGAAAACATCACATTCTTAATGATCTAAATTTGTAAGTGATGAATTGTGTTGAGGTGTTGTATCACCGATGAAATTTCCTTCCGCATCCCATGGCCGATTTTCGAAAGACTTTCCAACCATACTTCGCTTCTCGTTTATGCTTCCATCTTCGCGTTTGTACTCTGGAAAGTAATCCAGAAAACATTTGCTCCCCAGCTCACCAGTGCCATTGAAGAGGAAGTTCATAGTCAGCTCCTATAGTGAAACAACAAACAACTGAGATGCCATGGCAACAACGTAAGAAAGCTTAGCCTTCGCGCAACAATGAATTGAATGATACCTTGGCAAGAGTCTCTCCTATCAGTCGTTTCAGAAGCCCGTGCCCAGGATCCTAATTGCACAAGTTGACGAATATTAAGTATGTAATAAAAGCTTCTTTTTTTTTTTTTTAATGCTATTGACTCTGTTATAATGCAGTATCTGTTTATAGCCAAATGAAGCACAAAGAGCCAATATCGCCTCCACTAAGGCTCGAACCCACCCCTTCCCATGTGGGGGTGCAACCGGGTGCCACTAGACCACAAGGTCTTTGGCGGGATGTAATAAAAGCTATAAAAAGCAGTTTAGAAATGTTATTCTATAATCTAAGATCAAGCCCAAGGTCACTCAATTGGGCTATAATGCACATTGGTCAAACCACACTAAAAGATTAACTAGTCTACCTTTATAAACCCATATGTTTTCTCTTATATTATCAATATGGGACTCTTAGCACTCCCCCTCGGTGGACAACTGGGCCATTTTGAAATCAAAAGTTTTAAGTTCTATAGATCCTATACAGGAGAAGAAAATATCACATTTGCTATTTTTTACACAAGTTTTATACAAAGCTGATTAGGTTTTAATGGTGCCCTCAAGTCAAACCAATATACTCTCTCCATCCCATTTTGTAAGATAAACTGAGAAAAAGAAAAGTAGAAATTATTTTGAGATGGACTAAAAAGGAAAGTGGGATGGAGGGAGTATTACTCAATGCTTGGATATGGGAGAATGAATAAAGACAAGTAATCTTTGTCTAAAAATGTATAAACGTTAAGAGTGAAAATAGCATTATTCTTGGAGATATTATCACATCGATCAACCAGGAGCAAATATAAGATTGCTCTACCAAAGAAAATGAGAAAAATAGATAAGCAAAGATGTCCTCCCAACTGCACAAGGAAAACCAGGAAAGGAATAGAAGCTAGCAACAAATTTCTATTCAGGGCTCTCTAGGAACTATATGAGCAGTAAAAGATAGAAAAGGGAAAGCAATAGCTACCTTTTCTGCCCTCCATGTCAGGTACCTGTGCTGTGCTTCACGATTGCAAATGATTTGAGAATCATCAGTGTCCTCCACTGCTGTGTCAATCAGATTTAGCCATGCCTGTAATATAACAGAATAAAAATACAGACAGTTACAAAATCTAAATTTCAGATCTATAAACATCTGATTGAAAAGATAATGAGGTTAAAACGGACATGAAGTTAGCAAATGCTCATCTTCAATGAGATTGGAGAACCAGTTGGGCACATGCGTGAGCGTGTAATTACAAAGAGAAGAACAGAATGAAGGATGGACCCAACTATAAAATAAAACCAAATTTGTGAATATTTACCTTATAGTAATCCTTGAATGCAGAATACAAAATGCTATGGTTGTGAGGACCAGAGGAAAATTTTGTCCATAAAACTATAGGAGAGAAAAATCTTAATGACTCACTGGTAAGTTTTCCTCCCCAGGGTAAAAGCTGCACAAAATCCCCACAAAATCATTAGGGAATGATTTGAAATGGGGTCTAGGAAATGAGAACTCTGTACTGAAATTGAGATGAAGGAGTGATAATCTTTGTCACCTGAGAATACTTAAGGCCAAGAGGAATAAGGTGCTTGTAATACTTCTCCTTGTAATCTATTTGATTGATGACATCATGCAAAGGGTTAAGATCACTGCATATAGTTGAAGAAGGTTAAGTGTACATTTTTGTGAATCAATAGCACTATTGGCACAAAAGACTAACTGATGTACAGTGATATGCCAATCGATTTTAATATTTCAATATTTTCAGATTTTTAACAATTAAAATTGTTAAATTTTATATTAAAATACATGTGACTTAATTTATTCAAATAAAATAAATTAACATTTGCAATACATAAATAAAATTTTATAATGTTAATATTTTTTTAATAAACTAATAAGTAATATGCATTTTAATACAAAATATAAAAATGTCAATTTTTAAAATATTATAGACCATAATAAATTAAAATATTAAAAATTTACTCATTATTATTAATTTTTGTTATTAATATAAATTTTTTTAAAAATTACATATCAATTTATTCTGAATTTTATGAAACTAATAGAAATAAAGTGTTTTACAAGTTCCATTTTATAATGATATTTAATCATACTTTGCATTAAAATGACAAGATGAATATGTAATTATTTATTTTAGACAATGTAATATATTGGTGGTAAAAATATTTAATTTTAAATCTTTATAAATTAATATATGAGTTGGCATGTAAATATCATGATGTGGCAGAGATGATGTTAGCGCCATGTAAGCTAAGTTAACAGTCATATAACACTGTTAACTATTGTCCTTAATTGTACCACTTTTTAAAGTACATGGATTAAATTAAACAAAATTAAGGTACAAGGACTAAATTAAACAAACAATATAGTAAAGGAACCTCATAGGTATTTTGACTGCCACCAGATCGTAAATACAAAGCAACTTTGTAATGATAGAAGGATATAAGCTTACAGTACGATTATGTTCATTTTGGCAGTTGTAAAAAAGTTCGCACAAAAGATAGGCAGATCATATT
>CM008337.1:15623497-15634523 GCA_002525835.2 Ipomoea batatas | reverse complement strand
CGGTCATCACCGACGACTCCATTCCGGTCATCGACATGTCCCCGGAAAACCCGGAGGTGGGCGAGATGATCTGCGAGGCGGCCAAGAAATGGGGATTCTTCCAGATCATCAACCACGGGATTCCCCTTGAAGCTCTGGAGGAGGTGAAGGCGGCGACTTACCGGTTTTTCAGTCAGCCGGCGGAGGAGAAGAAAAAGCATTCCAAGGGAAACTCTCCGACCACCAACGTCAGATATGGGACGAGTTTCGCTCCCCTTGCCGAGAAGGCTTTGGAGTGGAAAGACTATCTTAGCCTCTTCTATGTTTCCGATGAACAGGCTAACTCTTTTTGGCCTTCAGCCTGCAGGTTCGTATATATATATACAACGTAACAATAATGGTTCTAAAAATATGAAGAATAATAATGCTAGTTGTAGATATGAGATGATCAACTCCTTAAAATTAAGGGAAAAAATGATGTTGTATTCTCATAATTATCGCAAACTCCAAAACTTTCCATCCAAACTTACACAAGGAAAAGTTGCAGGGTGCATCTACTAATACACAACAATATAATGAACTCATTATTTGTATAAGCACACTCAAATAGGACTGCAGGATGATGCACCTTCAAGTTTTGCATGGACATCCGTTGTTTGCAATAATTACTAAAATGTTACTTTAATATTTTTTTTTCTCCTTACTTTAGAGTTATTGATAATTCAGATCAACGATGATTAACAGTATTTTACAGGAACAGTGCTCTTATAATTATATTACACTACGTATAACGTAATACATGAACGTGTAATTAACATGTTGATGGTCAAAGGAATCATTTCCTTATTTTATATACTTTTGTATGATAAATATGGGATTTTTATCAGGGAAAGGGGAGAAAAAATAATAACTCTACACATTTGAGAGTGGTTGCAACTTTCAATTACTCTTTGGTTTTGACAATTTATTTATTTATTTATTTGTTTATTTATTTATTTTGTTTATTCTAGGTATTTGGCGATGGATCCTTAAAAAAAAAGTTTTTAAAAAAACCCTAAACCTCTCTCAAAAAAAAAAAAACCCTAAACCACTATAGGTTGCTCTCAAAGCCATTATCCTGTGTGGTTTTGACTAGACTAATATAATAACTAATTAATGAACTATTATCTTTTTTTATTCTTGATTTTTACATTAGTCTCAACTTTTTTATATATGCACTTTATTTGAGATTCATATATTGCAGATAGTTTATCATCGGGGGTAAAAGTAACATAGCAAGAATTGAGACATGTATAGTGTACTTTTTTAGTACTATGACTCTATTATAATGTAGTATCAGTCCATACATACTTTTTCAACATATTGAATCACAAGTTAATGTTTTCACTGAGATTCAAACATGTGACCTCCCATTTGAAAGAATTAAAAGAGGTGACGGTTATCGAGGTACAAGCTATTTGACAAGTTATGTAGCACTGATATGGTTTAATTTTCAGGGAAGAAGCATTAAATTTCCTTAAAATCTCAGAAATTGTTGTGAAGCGGCTATTGGAGGCACTAATGGAAGGGCTAAACGTGAAAGAGATAAACGGTGCAAAAGAGTCACTTCTGATGGGTTCCAGGAGGATCAACATAAACTACTACCCAAAATGTCCCAACCCGGAGCTCACCGTCGGCATCGGCCGCCACTCCGACGTCTCCACATTAACCCTCCTCCTCCAGGACGAGATCGGCGGACTGTACGTCCGCAAAGTAGACGGCGGCGACGACGCCTGGGTCCCCGTCCCTCCGATCACCGGCGCCCTGGTCATCAACATCGGCGACGCCCTCCAAATCCTGAGCAACGGGCGGTACAAGAGCATCGAGCACCGCGTCATCGCCAACGGGAGCAACAGCAGGATTTCCGTCCCCATTTTCGTCAACCCAAGGCCGGAGGACGTCATCGGGCCGCTGCCGGAGCTTCTCGACGGCGGCGAGAAGCCGTTGTACAAGCAAGTTGTTTACTCCGATTATGTGAGGCATTTCTTTAAGAAAGCTCACGATGGAAAGGAGACTGTGGATTTCGCGAAGCTCAACATCTAGAAGGCTAAGGGATGTTTGGTTCAGGGAATGACATAGCATTCTCAGTAATAGCCTATTCCGTTATTTGATAAACATTTGTATTCTCATGAACAATGTTCTTGAGAATGAGCTATTACCCTTACACCCTGGTATTAACTTAGTAAAACTTATTACTAAGAAAAATGTTGTATTGCAACAACATGGTTAAGTTTATTATTTCATAAAAATAAAAAGTATGTTTATTTGGTACATTCATGACGGTTTGCTGAATAGATCTTAAATTAAGCTTCACTCATTCGGATACTTCTTTTGGTTTTCACAACCATATCATCATTTGAAAAAGACTCGTATTTATTACAAGGAGTTCAATTCGAATCAATGTCTGATCTTTTCCAGCTTAGTGAGTTGTCGTCACACTAATTTTTTTTAGTATGATTTACTTTTTATTTTTACGTTGTCTTGCATTAATCACTAAAATGAATGGACCTTTAGTTATTGCACATCATATCTAACAAGTTGACC
Organism: Ipomoea batatas; assembly: GCA_002525835.2. Classification (NCBI taxonomy): domain Eukaryota; kingdom Viridiplantae; phylum Streptophyta; class Magnoliopsida; order Solanales; family Convolvulaceae; genus Ipomoea; species Ipomoea batatas. The sequence continues at coordinate 15,631,961 of CM008337.1, read as the reverse complement.
AATAATTGCTGTGCATTGGAGAATTTATAAGAGACAAAATTGTTGCTATTTATATACAAGCTAATTAACCTTTCTGGCACAATTATCAGATTTGTGAATGATGCGAAGTTCAGTTACGTGGCACGCATGCATGTATACTTTCTTTTTTTTTTTTCTTTTTTTTTTGAAAACGTATACTGTTAAATATGGATTTGTATTCATTGTGTACTGTACAGACCTTCTATATATCTACAAGTTAACGATAGGTCTCACTAAAAAAAACATATAAATTATACTTTTCGCCATCTTAATTTCAATTTTATATGTCTTAAGTTGATTGTTATTATTGTGTTGATAGTAAGTATTATGATGATATATTGTGTTGATAGTTAGTTTTGTATAATTGTGAAGTTTAAAGTATATATTATTGTGTTATTGTAAAGAGTATATATGGTATAGTTTGTTGTGTTGGTTTTGCAAAATTATGTAAGAATTTTTAAATAAAAATTTGAGGGTTATAAAAATTAATTAATTTATATAAAAAATATTATCTGCGACCTTTTCTATTAAGAAACATTAGCCAATTAAAAAAAAAAAAGTATAAGCTACTCTTTCAGTGTAGATAGGGTTGCAAATATCCATTTATTTTTTTAAAAAAATAATATGAAATCTGCCAAACCTTTTAGGAAAAAAGGGTCGCAGATCAGATTCTTGACTTTCTGCAACTTGACACAAAGGGTCGCAAAAAGTTCAAAGCTTTCCCCGACCCCTCATACTTGCGGATTAGTGTGATTGTACTAGTGTCTCAACCACATACCGTAAAGATATAATTGATATTTGAGTAAATCTCCCCGCCTCCCTTAATGTTCTAACAATCCCTTTCAATCTACAACACTTATATATATAACGCCATTCTTACTAAGCCCTTTTGTAAATAAATCTGCCAATCACTACTACAATCATGTATAGTAGATATTTGCATCTTCTCCCATATAAAGTGACCATCAACTTCAATGTGTTTAGTCCATTTGTGGAAGCTAAGATTGGATTATTCATAATCTAAGAGTACAGTTTAGCAAATTAAATGTGTATCGCACTATCGCAACACCATTATCACACCACAACCTTATAACTAGCAACTCCAACTCCAACTCCACACCAACTTCTCTCGGAATATTGTGCACACGGACTATTTCATTAGTTTCATGAGCAATATCCTTAGCTTGTATTTTAACTCCACACTAGACCTCACCACAATACTTAAAAAGAATTTTGTTTGCACTGTGGAAGTCTTATAAAATTGCCTCAAAAAATTGTGTAGCGTTTCGGCTAGTGGTGGGTGTCAGTTCAGTTCGGGTGATGTTTGTGACACCTGATATCCTAACCAAATTTAATTCGGATATATTTGGTTCGGGTGAAATTATTTCGGGTTTATTTCGGCTTAGTTTGGATATACCCAAACTTTTATTTTTATCAATTTTGAGTTTTTTTAATGATTTTATTATTTTTGTATTTATATTTTTTCATATACTATCCAACTAAAAATAAGAGAAAATACTAATAACTAATTATGAGACTTTTGAAAATTAATATACTATTAATTATGAAATACATTTAAAACTAAATATAAAATTTATATTATTATATTTATAATAAAAATTTTGTTAGTTCGGGTTTCGAGTCGAGTATGGGTAATTTTTTAACTCCCGATATTTGAACCAAATTTATATTCAGATATACCAAAATTTAAAATATCTTAACCGAGAACTATTCGGGTTCACCCGAAATTTTAAATTCAGTTCAGATTTCAGGTGGTAGTTAAGATAATCCGAATTACGCCCATCCCTAGTGAATGAGGCATGAATTAGTGTTGGGGTTGTTTGGCAGATTATGGACTGTGCTGCCAAAATTCCTTCCGAAATATAAAATCCCAAAGCTTAGAAGAAGAAAAATGTGAGAGACGGATAAGAGTGAAATGCACAGTCACGAAAAGTAAAATACACGAACAGAAAGGAGAATTTTCGTGTGCGTGTTCTAAGCTTAAAAGATAAAAGAATCACTTTGATTCTTTTACTAGTCTAGCACGCAAACAACAACACCATCTTTCAAAGGGATCGGAAGCTCTGGTCATGCAGTGGAGGATAGGAAGACGATGCAACTATTTTCTATCTCAAGAATTGTCAGACAGTGAAGGATAGGAAGACGGTGCGTCTGTTTTCTATCTCAAGGATTGTCAAAAATGGAAGAAGCAGGGTGTTTCTGCCCAGACTTTGTATTGGTGAAAATACATAGTGAAATTCCTCCTTGGAGTGAAAGGAGAAGAGTGGACGTAGGTTGGCTTGGCCGAACCACTTAAAATTCTTCTCTCGTATTTTACTTTACTACTGTTATTATTTTTACTGTGCAACTAACTCCATAACTCTTATTCACACGAGCACACAATTTACAAAACGCTACAATCATATTTTTTAAGCAAGCTTGAGACTTCCGCTGCAAGGAAATTTATTTCCTTAAATTCTATTCCAGCTCACTTTGAGTTAGAATCAAAAAATTGAAAAAGTCTATTCAACCCCCCTTCTAGACTTTTTAACTTGCTCGTCCGAGGTCAACAATATTGGTGTTTTGGATATCATTATATTAATTAGGATCAATTACCTTAATTTTTTATTTTTGTATTTTAAAAACTTTTATTCCAATTCTGATAATCATAACCAAACATCAATATTGATAATCATTCGAAATCTGTCATACTACCAAACATGTAAAACACTTTCAACAAAACTCATTACCATTACCAAGTATTTTTTCTCATTCTGATTTCGATTCGCTGTTCTTTGCCATGACAATAAATAAGGTATAAGGATAAATATTTGATTTTGTTGCGATTTACTTGAGAGAACCAATGTTTAATTTTCTCATGGTCAATTATATGTTGTTCTCAAGAATCAAAATAGTAGAATGTGCCAAGACGGTAATTTGTAATAGTCATCGTGATATGTCTACAAATGTGACTGATAACATTTTCTACCAAGAGATTTTGAATGAAGCTTGTGGATGAATTAAATTAACCGCAACTAGCTAGGTAGTCTTTTAACTATCACTTTTCCATATTCACATTTTTATTACCAAATTAAGTGATTAAAGATTATTTTTATAACATTATATGTGCATATTATATAATATGTCAATTACACTTGAGTTAATTTCTATTGACTCACAAACTAATAATCTAGTTGTATAGTTCGTGTGATATTAAGAAATATGATTAATGTATTTTCTTAAAATTATGATGTTTCTTTTTTCAAAAAAAAAAAATTATGATGTTTCTGGCATGAGATGTGAAGTAAAAACATGTTAATTGGATTTATTGTAGGAAAGAATAAGTTGATAAAATCAAAAATAAAATAAAAAAAATAAAGGGATTTCAATTTCTAAGAAAATAATCTCAAACATAAATTAAAGTTGTGTGTACCACACACTCTTCTTAGAACGGATTTGCTACCTCTAAATGGTGCTAGAAGCATTGTACGTACTGTCAGTCTCCCAATTTATTGTACTGAAATATAATACTTTTGACAAACTTAAATAAGATGAGGATGAATTTGAGAGAAAACCATGAAGATGCAAGAGGAGGACATAAAGAATTGAAGAGCCAAACAACCAAGGAGGACCTTGAAGAAAACCTTGTAAGAGGCTCATGATATAAAAGGATGGAAGATGCTACACTTAGGGGGGAGAAGTGGCATTTTGAGTAATAAGGAAGAAGTCTTTGCTAAGCTCATAGATTCGAAGCTAAGTAAAAAGACTTAATAAAATAGCACACCAAATTGTTGAGTTGGGTAAACACTTCAGTGATTGTTGTCTCGAAACTTTCAGAAGGAGTGATAAGAGAGACCAGGAGCATATTGAAGATTCCTAGAATTTTGATTTTGTATTCAAATTGTAATTTGTAATTTCATAACTCTCATGTACCCACAAATATGTTATAAATGAAAATATTCTTTTGTTTGTTCGGTGTGAGAGTGCAATTAACAAAAAAAAAAAATACCTCTTTATTGATTCAATTTCTTTTTGGAGTTATGTTTTAATATCATCAAAAATGGAGAGATTGTTAGGAATTATTTGTAATAGATTTTGATGATGTAAAGGAAATTATATAAGTGTTTTAAACTCCTATTAAATCATTGTAATTTTAGATACGTTTCGCAATCCAGCTTGACGAAAGGTAGTAGTCTCTGAAGGAAGCATCCGTAAGGAAATGCTTCGAAATGAAGTGACCAGAAAGAAAGGCTTAAGAAGAAGACATTAAGAAGGAATCAGATCGGAAGGAAGCTAAGGGGAACGAAAGGAAAGATATTCAAGCATGATCTTCATGGATGATGAAAAGCCATTCATTGTTTTATTCCAAGCATGTATGTGTTTCGCAGAAGAACTTTTAAGGAAAATCATCCTTGGAAGGAGTTCATTCAAAAAATGACAAAAAGCTAAGGGGCCATTAGACAATTGCAACTTATCTGACACCAAGGAGTCTATGAAGAAGACCAAATTTTGATAAGCATGAGCTTACCCTATGGATACCCAGCTGCATAAGCTAAGAATATGGCAGCGGATTTTAGGGGATTATGGTAGCTTTTGGACGACTATTGTTTGTTGAGTGACAACGGGCAGATTCAAATTTAAAGTTGGTGCTCACACTTCCTCACTTATAAAAGGAGGGGCCTCAAGCCTAGAAGAAGAGAGTTGAACAATATTATGCTTTTGTGAATTTATCTCGTGTGATCAAGTGCAAGTGTTCGAGCATTCAAGCTACATTTAGACTTCTAGGCTAAAAAGAAATCGGATAAATTTATAAAGTCTAGTACTCATCAACTTACAGCCATCTTCCATCAAAAGTTGCACGATCAACCTAGTAAGGCGACTTTGTGGATGACCCTTGGCTATCTCTGATAAATAGTGAAGAATAGGCGACTTAGTGTGCGAAACTTGTCTCAAGGACTATTCAGAAGAAGTTGAGAGGCTTCTATCACTTTCTATTTGTAACAATACTTACTTGAACTTCCTTTGAGTTAAAGGAGAAAAGTGGAGTAGGAAAGTTATTCCAAACCACTATAAAAATTTATTGTGTCTTTTCTTTTCATTGCTTATTATTTTACCTACAAATTAAACTAACCTCATACTTATACTCACAAACACAATCAGACGCAATACTTAGCTATATCTCTTTTAGGCAATCTAAAAAACTTCCGCTTCGAGGAAACATGTTTCCAAGCTTTGATTTCAAAACCTTAGCTCACTTTGAGTCATTTTGAAAAATATTTTAAGAAATGTGAGAAAGTCTATCATCCCCTCCGATCCCCCCTTTCTACTTGCTTTCGAACAATATAGAGCCTCTAAGTTATACAATTCAAACACCTCTAAAAAGGGAATTGCATATGTATACTAATGCAAACCCTCATCCTTTTTCAATGTGAGACAAAGGCTCCTTTAAACCCTTCCAAAGTCTAATTTTCCTAACTCAAATGGGTCCCATTTTGAGTGAATTATATATCGAATTAAAGTTCTCACTTTTGAGAACCCAAATCTACTTTGACCCGATTCATATCAACACCATTCAAAATTATATATGTCTGAAAATAGTCATTTCATATGAAAAAAGAAAAACAAAAAAAAAAACAAAAAGGCTAATTTTCCATCACTTATCAATCAACAACATATCTTGGAAGGGTATGATAATATAGATATGTTTAAATATGTGGGGTCTGCATATGTCTATAGACAATTCATCCTGTGTTTTCCATCACTTATCAGGCCCATCAGGCAAGCTGAGTTCAGTTGTTATCTCATGGACCAAGGTGGACCCGGGTCCAAACTAAAATAGCGTCGTTTTGTTTCAAAAATAGCGTCGTTAGGTTTACCATGCAATTAAAAATGTCCAATAAACAAAAATAATAATAATAATGATAAAGATGGTAAATTACATGATTGAAATGAATTTTAAGAAAACACATAAATCTTATAATTATTGGAAGATCAACATTTTTTTAAAATTTTGTATGATAATCGAGATTATTATCTTGCATAAATTTCTTAAAAAATGCCTTAAACTTAGTAAGTATCGTCGTGTTGTGGCAGTGAGCTCTGTTTGTGGAAAAGAATTTCGGGAGAACCTGGGTTCGATTCCCACAAGTGACGATTCCCCCTGGGCCAGCTCCTGCCCGGTGTACCTAGACCATTAAACGGATGGAGAAAGATCCGGTGGACTTACAAAAAATAAAACGTTATGTTGTTGACTTTGTAATCATAAGATTACAAGTTCGACTCCTAGTTGGAGTGTCCTATTGGCATTCTTTGTTTAAGTCGGTCAGCTATGGACAACCTAGATTGGTTTATTTCTTTGTGATTTTTTGTTTGTTAAGGCCACAATGTGCGATTTTTCTAGTGCACACCATTGGATAGTACGTACTTGTGTGTTTTCCTCGTCACCAATAAAACAAAAACAAAAAAGAAAAACAAACAAACAAACATTTAATAAAACTTGTATCTTTTTTCAGTTAAGAACATTATTGAATTTTATTAAATTTTAGAGATTTAAAGATTGGTGATATACATATATATTGTATTTACATAATATAAGATAATGAATTAGCTTACTGCAACTTACGGCCCATAAATAAAAAAGGGTCACATTTGTGTGAGGCTGTCTCACGAATTCTTATTTGTAAGATGAGTCGAGTTAATATGCAAATGTAGTACTTATACTAACAAATGTAATACTGAATCATGAATAATTAAAATGTTTGTTACTTATAATGGAAAACATAATACTTTCGAAAACAAATATAATACTTTTATATTTTGATGTAAAAGTATAATATTATTCATCAAAAGTATTATATATTCCCTTATAAGTAATGTTTTACTTATAAATGCAAATGTAATATTTTTGATGAAAAATGTAATACTTTTCTTATATATATAAGTAATAAATATTTTATTCTTAATTTAGTATTATATTTGCTAGTATAAGTATTACACTTCATCTTGACCTGACCCATCTCACAAACAAAGATCCATGAGACGGTTTCACATAATTAAGTTTTTGTCTAAGTAAAATTATGATGCATGCTGTGAAATGTGTATTTATCACATATGAGTACTTCATAGTTCATACTGAATTTTCTTATTCTTAACTTGTCAATCGTTGCCAAATACCTTGGATTTAATGACAACATTGTTATTTTCTATAAAGAAGGTTGCATGTTTGAATCTCATTCCAATTCAAGGTTAGTATAATTGTTGAAAAAAATATTATGAATAAGTTAGAGTGTAAAAAAATAAAAAAAAACAAAAAAAAACCTGTGAATCGTTTTGAGTTCTCTTGTCGGTAGTATAATTATTGAAGAAATATTATGAATAAGTTAAAGTGTAAAAAAAAATAAAAATAAAAAAACTTGTCAATCGTTTTGAGTTCTCTTGTCGGTAGTATAATTATTGAAGAAATATTATGAATAAGTTAGAGTGTAAAAAAAAAACTTGTCAATCGTTTTGAGTTCTCTTGTCAGTTCTGTCGTAACTGAATAGTGTGTCTCTTCCATTATAATCTTTCAGGTAGAAAAATATGGCGTAGTCGGAGTAAAGAACTTAATTGAATTGTCATATCCAATAACAAATATGGTATACTCTACAGTCTACAGGCTACAGCCTACAGCTCATATATAAAGAAAAATTGCTTTTTCTTGAAAGCGACAGTGAATTGTCACATTAATAAATTAATATCGTATACCCTCGTAACACCAAAATTTGTAGTTGATAATGATGATGTCATCGAATTGTCACATCAATTTTTTTAGTGTTACTGATTATGTTAGCATATGTTTATAGTTACTTTCTCAACCTACTGAAGCACAAAAAGTTAACAGTCGCATTCACTGAGGTTCGAACCTACTGTCTTCCATGTGAGAAGGTAAACCGAGTGCTCACATCAATTAAAACAACATATTTAGTTTACTAAAAATATTTGATGATAAATAGAATTAAAATTCTATAGAAAAGAAATAAATTAGCACGAGTATTCATTCTATTTTTTTTATTGACTCTGTTACAATGTAGTATTTGTTCATGTGACCTCTCACTTGGGAAGGCCACAGCTATGACGCTTGACCACAAAGTCTTAGTTAAAAAGAAATTAATAAGAATTTTGACTATATTGTTTGGTTGAATTTGGAATTGGAAGGAATAATGATTATAAAGATTAATATGTCCCTACATAATAATACTCCATCTGTCCCATTTTATCTGTCATACTTACTATTCATACGCAAATTATATCGTGGACCGTGGTCCACAATGGATTGTGGACCGCGCATCAAAACGACGTCGTTTTGATTAATGAAAACAGACGAATGAATCCGCGCCATTCACTTTCAGTTCATATACACTGCAGTTACATTTCAACATAACTTCAGTTACATTTCAACACAACTGC
>CM008337.1:15532812-15542983 GCA_002525835.2 Ipomoea batatas | reverse complement strand
ATGAAGGGGTAAAATTGTCCGTTTACATGTTTAGTGTATTATTACTCGTATTTCTCCTGTCATATACGCTGTATATATGAATATAATCTAAGTCGAAGTCTCAATTGAAGCCATTAGTCTCAGTCGAAGTCTCTTCGATTGAGATTATATTCATATATACAGCGTATAGGACATGAGAAATACAAATAATAATACACTATATAGGTGAACGGACAATTTTAGCCTTTCATTGGACCTCAACTTAACCAAAATTTAACTAAAGGACCAACATTGGAAAGAATTTGAAAGTCAATGGACTTAAATTGTCCAAATTAAAAGTCGGAGACTAATTTTGGAAAATCAACATAATCGAATGACCATTGCTGGAATTAACTCTAGCTAATTATCAAACATCCCGTAATAGGTGTGGAATTATTTTGGTCCTGTAAAGGAAGGAATAATTATAAGGGGAAAATAAAAAGTAGAAAGTGAAATTGTTTGAAGCATGTGATTTGACAATTGACATGAGTATTACTATCTTTTCCTTATCACTTTGTCTTGTTGTAGCAATTTCGTGTCTCCGATCCATCTGCCTCTGCTCTTTTTACCCATCCTTTTCTGATCATCATCATTCATTTCACTCATAGTACATAGTACATTATTGGACTGTGCATGCAGCATGCCTCTCACTTTTGTTCCTATTCCATACTGTTAACTACCAAACCCCCCTCCCCTCAATATTCTTTCCTAAATTTCTATGTCAATAATTGTGTACCACACTCACCACTCATCATCTACACTTCCTTGTTGGGCATATTAACAACACTACATTGCATGTTGGGCACAAGTTTAGAGAGTCAAATCCAATATTTTGTTACCATTGTAAGCATAAATATAATATAAACATAAATGTATAGTCCAATTACTAGCTTAAGCTTTTAGTTGGATGGAGCACATGCTTTAATTGTCATCAAGGTGTTGTAGAAGTATACAAATATAAGAAAATTAAGTTAAACTTTCATTACTAGCTATACTTTTTGACATAATGGTGAACGTTTAATCTTAACATTATATTCGTCATTTTATCTTATACTTTACCATTTACATACATTTAATTTGACTAATCTTTAAGATGTATTTGTCCAAAATTTTGACATTTTCTTATTCTGATCAAAATAAACTTTCAAAAGATCATAGTAAAATTTTCATCCTCTGCTCTCTCTTCTTTTTTTGAGCCAACTAGTATGTGTCATCATGTCAACATGAAATAATTTTTTTTTTTTAAAGTAATACTAAAGTCAGTAAAATAGTTTTCAAAAAAAAAAAAAGTCAGTAAAATAAACAACAGGAATAATATAATGTAGAATGAGAATCACAGAACAGGAAATGGTTTAATGTTTGTGCAGTGCAAACATTATACTGTAGGAGCGAAGTGAAAGAACCTAAGGGGAAAAGAACAATCATATTATATTATATTGTGAGTTGCTAGCTATAAGCTATGGCATGTCCTACGGGTAATTAAAGGGGATGGGAGATCCGAGAGAGCGGAGACTGGAAATGTTGTTTCAGCTGCATGCAATGCTTTTCCTTCATCCATCACCTCACCTACATTTCCGTGTGGGCCAATACAGTAGAAATTTAGAAAGGGAAATAAATAGTATTTCGAACGAAAAAGAATAAGGTGAGAATAAAGTAGAAATTTAAATTATATTGTTTGATATGTACAGATAGCATTATAGAGAATTGAAAATAATAAGTAATATAATGACTGAAATGTCCTGATGTAATAATAATAATATTATTAATTTTTCTTTGTAACTTAATTGCATGCAATGATGAATACTAGCGTAGGCCAACTTGACAGTAGAAGGGCAAAAATGTCTTGACGGTAGAATTTTTTTCTTCAATTCGGTGTTGAATTAAAATTCTTAGGTAGGGTTCTATGAATTCTAATTCAGCAAATAGAGAGAATTACAATTCGGTGGAATTGCGATTCCCTCCAACCAAACACTGTAATTGGGGGCTTAATGAATTGTTTTGTAATTGCAATTCAATTCATGTAAACCAAATATGTCATCATAAAGTTATAATGCCACAATCTGCCCAAAAGAGGTGACCGAGTCGATGGAGTATGATTTTCGTAATGAATTTGATTTTTTTCAAAGATTTCGATCAATCGAGCTTGTTAGACAGGATTTTTCTTGTGTTGTTTACTTCTCCGTGTGTGGTATGATTGGACACATTGCTGGAAAGTTTGGGATGTTCAACCATTAAAAAATGTTCTAAATTTTAGAATTTTTTATTAAATAGAGATGACTTTTCTAATCATCTTTCATATCACTTTACAATTTGAAATATTCTTCGTCGTTATATTATCATTTATCAATCACTTGTCAAAATTGGTTGGTAATACATCCATCAACAAAGGATTGGAAACAATCAAACAAACTTGTGCTCAAATTAGATGAAAATCATCAAAACTCTTCCTCCATGGACTTAACACCGTTAACTATCTTGTAAAGGCATAAAGTCGCTTATTTAGACTTACATTATTTTTGTTAGGGATGACATGAAGTGAACAAAGGGATAAGGAGTATATTATTCTCCATCTTTGTACCAGTTCCTAAGGAAGAGAAATCTTTTCCATTATTGTGCTCATGAAAATTTTTTGGGGAAACTCTGTTATCTACTCTTAGTCTAAATAGTAAAAGAAAAAAATTAAATATTAGGTTCTTAATTTATAATGTGAAAATGGTTGTCAAATAGGCTTCAACTGTTGATGAAAAAGCAATTAGGCCTTGAGTTTTAAAAAATTTCAATTAAACACTTGAACTCATTAAAATCGTCCACTTTAGTCCTATTTATCAATAAACAAGTTATTGGTAAAAAAATGTTGATGTAGGTGGCAAAACTTTTGCTTACATGTCTTTTTTATACAGAGTTCCACTCTGCATACTCCTAAATTTTATTCCCTTACTTTTTCTTCCTGATGTGGCAAAAACTAATAGGTTATTTTCATTATGTGAGTCTCTAGAAAAGTGTTCACATTAAGAATTTTAATTTAAGAGTGAAAGTAAAAGTTAGGAGTAAAAAATCTGAGTACACAATACTTTTTTTTATAAGATTACAAATCATATTTATCTGGTATGTTATAGGTAAAATTCGTCATATGACCTTAGCTGGCCGAGGATCACAATTCTCCTTATGGCATTGTCGAAATGGTTATCTTCCTAAGAGTATGTCCCTCCAATCAAGGACAAAGAGGGACGGAGAAAAACATTGGAGGGGGAGGAGGAAATTGCTCTGGAGCAACTCTGCTCGTGGTCATCACGCACCAATGAGATGGCGTCTGCTGTGGCGTGGTATCATAATTTTTTTTTTGTTTGTGTTCTTTAAAAGCCATTTTGAATGGCTATTTCAGTTTCTTTTTTCAAAGTTTTTTTAATTATATTTTTTAATTTCTATATTTGAATTTATTCTTAAACTTTTAAATTGTATTAATGGTCACGTACTATATATGTTATTTAAAATTTTATATTCGATTCCGAATGTTAATTTGTTCCGTAGGTGATTTTGAAGGTGAATATTAATTTATGAAATTATATTTTTGATTTGTTTAATTTATATAATCATATTTTATAATTCAAAAATTATTTATTTATTTAAATTTATTTTTATTTAAAATAAAAATTATAGTTATAATTATAAAGTTGAAATTATTTATTATAAAAATGTGAATAAAATAATAAATTATGTGTACGAGTGTGGAGTGGTAGGGTCCACAAAAAAACGGAGAAAAGAGGAAAAAGATTTGAGAAAAAAATATGAGATGAAATTATAGGAAGATGTGGAAGACTTGTGCCCACAAAATGGGGAGAAAGGGGGACAACCATTGTGGATGCCCCAAGGCTATAATTATCCATGGAAAACAATGCCTTGCAAGCTTACATGGAGAGAGAAAGAGAGTTTAATTTTACATATATATATATATATATATATATATGTATATGACATGAGTTGCAAGCTTGCGACTACAGTAAGCTTGCAACCTAGAGTTGCGATAACCTTTTGTACTTTTTTTTAAAAAAAAATTAAAAAAAAATTATTCTGTTTTGATGTGATGTGAACATGGGGTCCATTTTGAAAGTGAGAAAGTATGGTAGAGATGTGGAGAAAATAGTAAAGGAATTGCAAATTTGATGATGTAAAATATGACCCACTTTTAAAAATAAAAGAGTATTGAATGGATAAATTCAGTTTAAGGTTATCCTTATCCTTAAAATTTTACTTTTTTCAACACTATTTATTAATTAATTTTTTGAATTGTTCTTTCAACACTATTTATTAATTAATTTTTTTTTAAGTGAGGTGGTTTGCAATCCTTGTAACACTTGCAAGGATTGCATGTCTTTGAAAATGTGGCTAAAGTAAAATGCCTTAAATAGGAGAGAGAGAGAGAGAGTTTTTGTCACTTTTTAAAAAAAATCATTTTTTATAATTTAAATAATAATAATAATAATAATAATAATAATAATAATAATATTGATGAAATATAATAATTTTTAAATACAATGTAAAATTTGGACTCACTTTTAAAAGTATGTTGAAATTACATGGATATAGAGAAAATAGTGAATAATTGCATATAAATTTGATGATGGTGAAAGAACATTACATGGATAAGAATAACTTAATTGGGTAAAAAAAATAATGAGTGGGGTACATGCCCACTCAATATTGCTTTATTATTACAGATTTTAGTAATAAATATTTATTAATCTTGTTGACCGTTGATGACTAGATATTTCAAGGTAAGATAAGTAAAGTGAATGCACTTTTACTAGAATTGTAGATCAATAATCATTGTAGGTAAAATCACAAGATATTTTGATTATATTGCCTCATTGTGATTGTAAACAATTAAATAATTAAGAAAAGTTTTCTACGGTTGGATTCATTATGATTGAATAATGTCTTTTAGATTGGGATATGTTTTTTTACCCCTACAATTTTCATTCCCAAATTTAAAAAGTAAAATTATTTATTTTCATGGATTATATATAGGTGAATTAGTTGACCACATTCTTAATTAATAAGAAATTTATGTATCCAATAAAAAAAATATCATGTTAGGAAGTGGCTAATAAGGAGTGTTAATTATTATAGTATTGTGTACCTTGAAATTAAAGTAAAATAACACAGGAAATTAAAATGCTTCCCTCCCTTATTAGTCACTTCTGAGTCAAAAATAAGACTATATATTTATTTTCATGGATTACTTGTGATTTGGCAAAACTCCATCATCAGTTAATAAGAAATCTATGTATCCAATAAAAAGATAACACGTCTGTGAGTAAACAATATAGAGTGGTAATTGTAAGGCTATCTAGTATGATCCAATAATATATTCAACACACCTTTGGAAGAGTTACTCCCAAATGGTCCTTATTATCAAGATTCAATTAGATTAGTCGATCTTATTTTACGGGATGGGGATACTAACACAATATCAAAAAAGCAGAGTAAAATAATATATTGATTCTCTTGAAAAAGGAAAAGAAACTTATAATAATAATAATAATAATAATAATAATAATAATAATAATAATAATGTCTTCTACCCTGAAGTAAAATGAAGAAGCAAACAAGAAAATATTATATTACGTCAAACCCAACCTAACCCTAACTTTTCGTACTCCATTATGACCTATATATTGAACTCCTAACTTAATTATGAGTGCATATTACCATTTTGTCAACTTTATCAATAATATAAACAGTGATCTGTAATTCTTGGTCAAACTAGTAAATTTTGAATAATCTTGAAGTAATTTGATTCAGAAGCTTGAATTTCACTATATATATTTGGCAAGTTATTGATGTTACCACCATGCTTGGTTATAATTATTTTTTTAAATAAAGAAAAATTACATTTTTTATCCCACAGTTGTTCTTAAGTTATACATCTATTTTCACTCTTTCAATTTTTACAAATATAATCTTTTAATATAATTGTTGAAGGAGTTATAAATTCAATGCATTAACTAATTGAGGAACACGTACTCAAATCCCATTGTATCTAGGGTTTCGTGAAAAAATATATAATAAATTTGGAAGTTATAAATATATATTCACAAAATCCTTTTTTAGAACTCACAAAACCTTAGATACAAATCAAACTTGATTTCTTTCTTCCCAAAAGGTTGAATCTCCAACCTCAAGGGCCCCCACGCCCCGGCCCGACAAAATATCTTAGGAGGATATAAATTATTATATGGTAACTTAGCTGAATACATAAGTCAGACATTTGCTTACTGCGTATACAAATGATCGAAGCTTGATTTCTTAATTAGCTGAAAGGTTGAAATGCTGAATTACAATTTATTTAACTATCAAAGACCAAAATTATAAGAATTGAAAGAAGAAAAATTATAGATCGATTTATAACTTGATAACAACTAAGAGATTAAAAGTATGATTTTTCTTTGAAAAAAAAAAAAGTGGTAGGACATATATATGAGAGGGCAACAGTGCTCATACATAAAAGTATAAATTACAATGAAATCAACTAATTCACGAATAGTACGTCAACAAACATAAAAGTTTAGGTCACGTTTGAAAAGTGACATTAGTTGATATGCAACTTGAAACGATAAATATAGCATTTCTCAAATATCATATGACAATCTACCCTCAACTCTTGGATGGGTTTCTTAGCTAAGTTGAATTCTTCCTTAGTGGTGAGGATTATATATATGTATGTATCTATATATCCATCAAAACTCAAAAGTAGTGCTTGAGAACAGTATACATACATAACACATACTGTAACAAAAGAGAGGTGATGAAGGTATATATATAGTATGAGTTAGGCATATATACACTCATCATATATATTCTGGTAGCCAGCAATAGCAACAGCAATAATAGCCAATAGGAATAGCAACATATATAATGGCATGCAGTGAATAATATTATCCAGAACAATATATATGTGAGAGGAGGGGACCTCAAAGAAAGAAAGTAAATTTGCCTTGATGCATTAATTATAGCTAGCTTGTTGTTGAGGCAAAATGAGCTGTTGCAATGCATATTTGAAAAAGAAAGATAGAATGGAAGATGAGTGCAGTTGTGGTCCATGCAGGGCAGGGATATGATGAGGGGAAAGATAAGTGACATTGTGGTCCATGAAAGGAAAGCCTAACTTTTAGGGTAAAAGGGAGAAGATACCCAGGCCATGCATTAGTGTGGACTATAAATGCCCCTCCAATAGTAGTAATGTAGTGGGGGAATAATAATAATAACAATAACAATAAATTTTATTTTCTTTGTTATTTATCATCATATTACTATCACACAAAATTTTTAATTTATAACTGATATGGAAGGCCTGGAATTTTATTTCCTTATTCTCCGAGCATGCTTTCAATGAGATTAAAACGGGTGACCTACTTTGATATGTGGTTGTCACTACGCAAAAAAGTATAGCTAGTAGTGAAAGTGGAAATTTATTCCTTTATGCTTGCATAGTAGTCAATGCCACATTTATTTTGATGGTAGAGTACGTGTTGGACTTGGCATTCCAAGCCACCGCTCAACATATAAAATACCACTTTCCAAAGAATAGAGCATCGTAACCTATGGTATTGAAAATGTTTCCTTTTATCATATGGAAAACTCTTTGTTCCGACACAAATTTTACTGTGGACCGCGCATCAAAACGACGTCGTTTTGATTAATGAAAATAGACGGATGAAACGGCCTCCGTTCCGCGCCATTCATTTTCAGTTTATATACACTGCAGTTACATTTCAACACAACTATAATTACATTTCGATATAACTACAGTTTCATTCGATAATATAAAACCAAATGTGAGGCAGTATCATTTGAGATGAACTATATTATCAGTTACGGAGATTTACTCAAGCCATTTCTCCCACTTATTGAAACAACGTCGTTTTGTGGACCATGGTCCACAGTATACCACAGTATAACGACTGTTGCTCCAAACCCCTCCAAAATTTTCCTCCCTTCCTAAAACCCCTCCTTAAATGGTTTATAATCATCGAGTGTCATGAATTGATTCACCCACTAACTTTTTATCAAAACTAATTACTATCCAATCAAAAATGTCATGTCAGGATGTGAGAGAGGATATTGTATACTTCAATTCTTATTTTTCATTCTCCATGCTTGATTTTATATTTTCCAAATCTACAAATAAATGTATTATTTGTTTTCTTTTCTTCAATTTGTCATTCTTTCAAAAAAGAAAAATAATTTCTTTTAATTGATAAATGCACAAGTAAATTTGTTACAAAATTATTATTTTTTTGTAAATTCACGAGGTCCTTCTCCGTTCGTTTCGTTTAACAAAGGTCCAGGTCCAAGTCCACCCACATTCGCTCCGAGCTGGCCTAAGGGGAATTGTCACTTGTGGGAATTGAACCCAAGTTCTCCCAAAATTCCTCCCCACAAAGAGGCTACTTGAGCTACCCCATTGGTTGTTACAAAATTATTGTGTTACTATAAATGGTGCAACATGCATCATGATGATAGATGCAAATTGAGTACTTCAAATGGCCTCTTTCATTTACGTACAATGCATTTTAATTTACCGTTGATGCATGACATATAGCCCTGATACGCTAAAAAGAAAGAAATAATATTGGTGCGTAATTAGTGATAAATTAATTGTATAATTAAATTAGTAAGTGAGCTAATTAGAGAATCATTATAATTATTAGTGAACTAATTAGGGAGATGCGTCTTACAAAGTTGTATATATATTAAGCATGAATTCTGTTCAAATGTGGTTGCATCTTCCCGTGCGGTCGGTGCGGTTCACACCACTATGTATACAAATATACACCACTCAATGTTAGAAAATGCACCACAATGAAAATACACAAAAACACCAAAACACACACCACACACTCAAAATAATGCACCATAACTCCCTTACCTCTAATGGTGCATTTCCTAACACTGTGTGGTGTATATTTACATATCTAATGGTGTTCTTTTTTGGTGATGCGTACCTAATGGTGCATATTTGTGTGATCCATTTTCTAACATTAAGTGGTGTATATTTGTATACATAGTGGTGCGGCCACACTGGCCGCACGTTAAGGCGTGACCACACTTGTTCATGACCCTATTAAGCATAATGTATTCTTGTTAAAAAGACAACAAAACAATGAGAGTATCGATCTGTACTCTTAATATTTTGTAAATACTTTTTTCTAGTTGGAGTCTTTACCCACTCAAAGTATGAATCATTGGGGCTTGTATATGCTCGAAAGGGTACGTATAATTTGTTGCAATTCTATGTAAGATCGTGAAATGTTACATGTAAATCAACCATAGCTCTCCATGCATAACTTGTTTAATAAGCCATAATCATCGTGAGCTCTCTTTGTGGAGAAGAATTTCGAGAGAATTTAGGTTCGATTTTCACATGTGACGATTCCCCCGAGTCAGCTCCCATGCCTTTCGGAGCGAACGCATGTGGACCCAGACCGTTCAACAGACGGCGAAAGACCCGGTAAATTTACCCAAAAAAAATTAAAATAGTGACTGAAGACACAACAAAATCTATATTGTTGATCAGAATTAGTGTAAACTGCATATGATATTATCGTATATATTATACAATTATATCTAGTATTATTAACAATGATTATTAATTATATTCAATATAATGATAATATCAAATACGATCAACGCCTAAAATTTTTTTATTTATATAATTACCACCCATCTAAGGCATCAATCTTATCTTCTAAAAAGGTTTTGGAAGAAGAAAAAGAAAAACGTTTACATTATTCTTACTTTTATATATTCAAGCATTTTTTTCTTTTACTTTATTTTTTATCATCCTTAATGCATTGATTATTTCTATTATTCTTATTTACTTATAATTTTACTATTCTCATTGAATACGTATTTAAGGATAGTTGGTTTGATAACTATAAGATTTCAGTTTGATTTTCTGTTGGAGCTATTAGCTTTCTTGATTTGAAATTGTCAGTTATAGGAAACCTAGACTGATTTATTTTCTTGTAGTCT
The DNA here is from genome assembly GCA_002525835.2 of Ipomoea batatas. Classification (NCBI taxonomy): domain Eukaryota; kingdom Viridiplantae; phylum Streptophyta; class Magnoliopsida; order Solanales; family Convolvulaceae; genus Ipomoea; species Ipomoea batatas. The sequence continues at coordinate 15,532,930 of CM008337.1, read as the reverse complement.
TTTGTTGGCTAGTGTTACAAGTCGGATTTCACCCAAAGTGCATATTGAAGTAGTGTTTGCAAATTTTTTCGTAAATCAAAATTACAAGAACTATTTTTTTTTTACTAAAAGTTTTTAT
>CM008337.1:15496036-15510646 GCA_002525835.2 Ipomoea batatas | reverse complement strand
GTTCATATTGTATTATGGATTATGATACAAAAATTATGTCATTTCAGTTAACACATTATGTACCCACAGTTAATAATTTCTTTACATGTAAACAAATAACTTGATAATTGCTGACACATAATATGATAGCTACAGGTACAGAAACTGTCAACTACAAGTATAGAATGTGTCAATTACAGATACAAAATCTGAAGATTATTTTTGGACCACGGTCTACAATGCACGGTAGACCTTGGTCCATGATATAATTTGCCCTACACAGCATTATGGATCATGTATTAAAACAAGGTACATAATTTATACTTGTAAGGTACAAAATTTCATAACACAAAACACAAAAACTCACAACACAAGACATATAGCATAACATTATATAATGGACCCAGTTGGATTGAAAAGACGAGGTATAGAATTCATACTCGTAAGGTACAGAATTTCCTAACACAAGATACAAAAAAAATCATACCACAAAGCACATACACATGTTATATATTTACTTATTTTTCAAATCTGATTTAGGTACATAATTTTTATTCATAGGCAAAAAATTTCACAACACATGATACAAAAATTCATAACATACGACACAATTACTAATTTGTTTCAGGTACAGAATTCACTCATAAGGTACAAAATTTCATATCCACGCAAGATACAAAAAATCAAAACACAACACACAAACACATAAATCAGGTCCATAGTGTTGTATAAACCCTGGTTCATGGTATAACGATGGGATTAAAGATATGCACCATTTTCGAGGGTTTAACCTTTATCTGCATTATCATATTATTTTCTCGATCTGTTAATTATTTCTTAATAGCTTTCAGTAAAAAAAAACCTTGACGATTTACCATGCAATTAAAAATGTCCAATAAACAAAAAAAAAATAATAATGATAAAGATGGTAAATTACATGATTGAAATGAATTTTAAGAAAACACATACAGGGAAAATTGTAATTTTTGCCCCTCTATAATATGTCAATTATCAATGTCACTCCTGAATTATTAGTGGTGTAAATGTTGCTCTTCAATTTTTAAAAATTGTACATATATTACCCCTCCCGTACCGATAGGGGGCAATATTTACACCATGGGAGGGACAATATATGTACTGCTTTGAAAATTAAGGGACAATATTTATACCACTAATAATACAGGGATGACATTGATAATTGGCATATTATGGAGGGGCATAAATTACAATTTTCCCATCTTATAATTATATTATTAGAAGATTAACATTTTCTTTTTAATTTTTAATGATGATAGAGATTATTATCTTGCATAAATTTCTTTAAAAATGCCTTAAACTTAGTAAGTATCGTCATGTTGTTGACTTTGTAACCATAAGATTACAAGTTCGACTCCTAGTTGGAGTGTCCTATTGACATTCTTTGTTTAAGTCGGTTAGCTATGGACAATCTAGATTGGTTTATTTCTTTGTGGTCTTTTGCTTGTTAAAGTCACAATGTGCGATTTTTCTAGTGCACACCATCAGGTAATACGTACTTGTGTGTTTCCCTTGTCACCAATAAAACAAAAACAAAAACAAAACCAAAAAAAAAAAAAAAAACAAACATTTAATACAACTTATAACTGTAACACAAATATTTTTTCAGTTAAGAACATTATTGAATTTTATTAAAATTTAGAGATTTAAAGATTAGAGATATACATATATATTGTATCTACATATATACATATACAATTTTATTAAGAGCCAATAAAGTTAGGGTTATAACGGGAAGAAAAAAATGTTAGTGGTAATTATTTACTTAAACGAATACTTCATATTATTTTGATTTTAGTAATTTTTTATGATTTTCCTTCTTACCCTCTATTATATTATCTTCTTCCCTTAAATAACCCTACATTTCGTTAATATAGACTTTAGTAATGGAATATTCCGTTAACTTTTAACATCCTAATTATTTTCTATAAGAAAAGTCTTAGGTTCGAACCCCATCCCAATCAGAATTGCCATAATTGTTAAACATATACTACGAATATGTTAGAGTATATTATTGAAAAAGTGAGTACCCCCCATATTACTCTTATTAAATTAAATAAATTAGTAATTAGTACAAAAAATTAATACATATGCATTTCTTTAATTTAGAATTTGAAAATTTGTAATTTTTGCCCCTCCATAATATGTCAATTATCAATGTCATCCCTGAATTATTAGTGGTGTAAATGTTGCCCCTCAATTTTTAAAAATGGTACATATATTGTTCCTCCCGTAACGAAGGAGGGGCAATATTTACACCACGGGAGGGGCAATATATGTACCGTTTTTGAAAATTGAGGGGCAATATTTACACCACTAATAATTCAGGGATGACATTGATAATTGGCATATTATAGAGGGACATAAATTACAATTTTCCCTTTAGAATTTGATGTTTACAATGCCTTTATTCAAAAAAATATATTCATTATCAAAAAATTAAAAAAGAGATATAATTTCATTAGTTATATTATCTTTATTTTTTACAATAAAAATTATTCATTATCAAAAAATTAAAAAAGAGATATAATTTCATTAGTTATATATGTCTTTATCTTCTACAATAAAAATTATTCATTATCAAAAAAAAAAAATTTAAAAAGAGATATAATTTCAGTGGTTATATTGTCTTTATTTTCTACAATGCAAAGATTCCTTACCTTCCAACCATATTAACTATTTGGAGAGGATTTATTGACAAAGAAGATATTCAAATAACTCAATAAATTGACAAAGAAGATATTCTCCAAAAGTAGTATTTATTTGTACTATCATTTTTAGACTAAGTATTTATATTATCGTTTTTACAAAATTGCAAACATTTATTTTAGTGACAATTATAATCAACCTCTCATATATTATCTTGCATTCATATACTTTGAATTATCAATTTAAATAAACAAATTCAACATTCAATTACATATGCATGAACATCTCATATATAATCTTGTATTGATATACTTTGAAGTACTTATTTAAAGAATAAACATTGCGCATTTTTCTATTCGCGCAATGCGCGTGAAATAATTAGTTTACATAATATAAGATAATGAATTAGCTTACTGCAACTTACTGCTTATAAATAAAAATGGTCACAATTGTGAGACCGTCTCACGAACTTTTATTTGTAAGATTGGTCGAGTTAATATGCAAATGTAATACTTTATACTAACAAATGTAATACTGAATCAGGAATAAAATGTTTGTTACTTATAATGAAAAACATAATACTTTTGAGAACAAATATAATACTTTTATATTTTGATGTAAAATTATTATTTTCTTCATATTATATATTCCCTTATAAGTAATGTTCTAATAAAGGCAAATGTAATACTTTTGATGAAAAATGTAATACTTTTACATCAAAATGTAAAATCATTACATTTTATTATATAAGTAATAAATATTTTATTCTTAATTTAGTATTACATTTGCTAGTATAAGTATTACATTTTATCTTGACCCGATCTGTCTCACAGACAAAGATCCACGAGACGACCTCACACAAGTTTTTGCCTAAATAAAATTATGAAGCATGCTGTCAAATGTGTATTTATCACATATGAGTACTTCATAGTTCATACTGAATTTTCTTATTCTTAACTTGTCAGTGGTTGCCAAATACCTTATGATTTAATAGCAACATTGTTATTTCCTGTAAAGAAGGTCGCATGTTTGAATCTTATTCCAATTCAAGATTAGTACGTATAATTGTTGAAGAAATATTATGAAGGGAAGGTTGTAATTTATGTCCCTCCATAATATGTCAATTATCAATGTCACCCCTGAATTATTAGTTGTGTAAATATTGTCCATCAATTTTTAAAAACGGTACATATATTGCCCCTCTCGTGGTGTAAATATTGCCCTTCTTTGGTACAGGAGGGGCAATATATGTACCGTTTTTGAAAATTGAGGGGCAACATTTGCACCACTAATAATTCAGGGATGACATTAATAATTGGCATATTATGGAGAGGCATAAATTACAATTTTCCCTATTACGAATAAGTGAGTGTAAAAAAAAAAACCTGTTAATCGTTTTGAGTTCTCTTGTTAGTAGTATAATTGTTGAAAAATATTATGAATATGTTAGAGCGTAAAAAAAAAAAAACTTGTCAATCGTTTTGAGTTCTCTTGTCAGTTCTGTCGAAGGCGAATAGTGTGTCTCTTCCATTATAAGCTTTCAGCTAGAAAAATATGGCGTAGTCGGAGTAAAGAACTTAATTGAATTGTCATATCCAATAACAAATATGGTATACTCTACAGGCTACATTCATATATAAAGAAAATTTGCTTTTTCTTGAATGTGACAGTGAATTGTCACATTAATAAATTAATATGGTATACCCTCGTAACATACCAAAATTTGTAGCGTCATAATGATGATGTCATCCAATTGTCATATCAATAAAAATAACATATTTAGTTTACTAAAAATATTTGAGAATAAATAGAATTAAAATTCTATAGAAAAGAAATTAATTAGCAGGAATATTCATTCTGTTGTTTGGTTAGTTAAAAAGAAATTAATAAGAATTTTGATTATATTATTTGGTTGAATTTGGAATGGTAAGGAATAATGATTATAAAGATTAATATGTCTTTACATAATAATAATAATAATAATAATGACAAATGCCATGTTTTGTAAATAGTTATTAGCTAATTGGGTTAGATAGTATAATTAGTTGAAACTTGAAAACATTAGTTGATTGTAGAAAGGTATTTACTAGCTGTTAGTTGATAGAGTAGTTGTTTGGTATAATTTGTTCTTATAATCTACGGGTGTGTTTGGTTGACGGGTTTAGCTATCAGGAATGTGTATCAGAGTCATTGTTATTGTTTGGTTGACAGGTTTTTAGAACACTACTATGGGTTTTGATTACTCCATTAATTGCAAAACTCATTCCCTAATAAAATAAGGGCTTCATTTCCCTTCTTCCTCCGCTTTCCGAAATATTAATAAGCATTCACATTCTACTCTACTACCAAACATGTAAAATACTTTCACCAAAACCCATTACTATTACCAAGTATTTGATACTCATTTCGATTTCGATTCTCATGTGCAAACCAGACACACCTGTAATTATTACGATCCACACAACTGTGCGGACCATCATTTAAAAATACATAAAGTATATTATTCTAATTCATAAAAAAATATTATTCTAACACATAAAATACATTGTTGTAACTCAATAAAGTACATTATCTTACCCTAAAAATTTCATTCTAACACATAAAGTACATTATTCTAACACATGAAGTGTATTATTCTAACTCATAAAATACATTATCTTACCCCAAAATGTTCATTATTCTAACACATAAGCGCGTGGAGGTATGGAAATTTTTTTTAATTAACGTCAAAAGAATCAGATATACAAGTTGAGTGTCCTTTATACCTTAACAGCTGCCATGCTAAAACTTGAGACATTAGTGTCCCGATTACTTGCAAGGGAAATTCTTCTTAAGACAATTCAATCCTGAAGGCAGAGCACTGAAAGGAGAAAGGATGCATTGAATAAGATTAACATCCAATCTAAGAGAAATTAAAACTCTCTCTCAAAATAAATTTTTGACTTATTTGCCTCACTCTGTCGGAACAAATTGTACGCCAAACATTTTCTAAAAGAACAATAGCCTGATGTAGCCATGGTAACAGTTTGGATCAAAGTGTTTACTATTCTAACCATAATGGTAGAATCTTATGCAAGATCCTAAGGTCCTGGTTAAGATTCCGCTATTTTAGGAATAGAAACTAGAAATGCCCCTTATAACTTTTATAGGGTGTTTGGTTGGAAAGAATTTAAATTTCATTTTCACTTAATTCCCACTTAATTCCGAAGGTAACTAAATTCATACGTTTGGTTGGAGGGAATTGCAATCCCGCGGAATTGCAATTCTCTCATTTTCATGGAATTAGAATCACATGGTCCCCCTTGGGATTTTAGTTCCATGGATTTTAGGAATAAAAAAAATACTCCTGAGACAAAATTACCCATCTCTTTTTTAACCTAAAATTAATGTCTGGCCTTCTCTTTTAGCTAATACCGTGTATTATCTTCGACAACTATCAACAAGAAAGACATTCATAAGCAAGCAATAATCATTCTAGGTCAACCTTAATCAAGTATGTTTTCTCAAAACTCTCAAATATTTTTTACAATATGTCTAGTTCAAGAGATACGGTATATATTGAATTTAATATGTTACGGAGTATATTTTTTGTGTACTTGTCATTTAATAATAATAATAATAATAACAATGGGCATTTTAGACTTTATACTACTTATTCCCTTTCAATTCCTATATATACCAAACATTGGAATTGAAATTCCTAGTAATTTTAATTAATCCTTTCAACCAAACATTAGAATTTAAACTCCCACGTTACTCTTTTCCCATGGAATTACAATTCCTTTCCCACTTAATTCCTTCCCTCCAACCAAACGCCCTGTTAGGGGGCATTTGGTTCAAGTTATATAAGATAACTAAGGTTATATTTGCTTGAAAATATAAGATTCCATGTTTGATTCAAGTTATGTAATTTTCCTAAGGAATGTAACATAACCTCCCCATGAACGTTTTAGCTATTGGAAGGGAATGTGAGATACATCTCAATTTCTTATGTAATCTCACATACATTCCCTTATCTTATTACTAATATTCGATTTTTGACATTTTAATTAATTTGTCTTATTTCCGTTGTCTTATTTACATACTTCAGTTTTAAATCAAACACAGGAATCTAACATTCCTGGTAATCTAATATTTTCTAAGGTAATCTAACACTCAATGAACCAAACGCCCCTTAAAGGGTAGCAATTCAAACTGATTTCGAACATGAACTAGAAGACTAACTTGTACTGAACGGTGCTCAAGTGGCATGTAGTGGCCACCCTTAGATGGGAGGTCATGAGTTCGAGTCTCAGTGGAGGAGATCTCGAAATTGACTCTTTGTGCTTCAACAGGTTGAGAAAAGTATAGATGAACAGATACTACAATGTAATAGGGTCAGTTGTATTCAAAAAAAAAAAAAAAAACTTGTACTGAACGGTTCAGGTTCTAGTTCCAGTACAACCAGTCCTAACCATGGAGATGAGTAGCCTGATAGATCAAGATTTTAAATTGATTAAAAACATATCTCTAGCATTTTAATTATTAGCAACATATTTAATATCTATGAGCATATCTACGGCCTTTGGAAAATTCCAAGAACGTAACAACGAAAATAGAAGATAGTTATTTCGAAAAACGATATATATGGACAATTTAGACTCACCTGCCCCTAGAGCTACGTATTGTAAAGTTATTGCTAATGAGATATCTGCAAATTATATAATAGCAAGTGGCAACATTAGAATTCAATTCAAGAAGATACCCCTATTATATTAGAAATTGAATCTTGAAACAAAAACATATACATTAGGAAGGTATATCGCACAATGTGTGATGTTTATTGTCCATTCATAGTTACAGTTGTAAACCTCGTCCACCATCCAGTCCAAGAATTATCATACAACCAGATGATTTGTTGTATGATAAGTCTCTGCAGGTCAAATCTTGAGGATGTTAAAGATAGCTAAGTGTTAAGGATTTCCATATATATATAGGCAAAAACTTGTGTGAGACCGTCTCACCATGAGACGGGTCGGATCGGATCGGGTCAAGATGCAAGTGTAACACTTATATGAACAAATGTTATACTTATATGCTCAAATGTAATACTAATCAGGAATAAAAATTTTGTTACTTATAAGGGTAAATGTAATACTTTTAAGGGAAAATACAATACTTTTACATTTCGATTTAAAAGTATACATTTTTCTTCAAAAGTATTATATTTGCCCTTATAAGTAAGGAGCACTTGTCAACATTACTTATTATGAAAAATGTATTATTTTTTCTCTTATAAGTAACACAAATTGTATTCTTGATTAGTGTTAATTTGAGCACATAAGTATGACATTTGCACATATAAGTATGACATTTGCATGGTGCTTTGACCCGACCCGAACCGTCTCACTAATAAGGATCCGTGAGACGGTCTCACACAAGTGTGACCCATATATATTTTATCATATACAAATTTTGATTTATTTGATGTTTTAAATTTTGAATTTCAAGTGTTAAAGGACTTTTTGCCAAGCACTTTGTGCTCAAATGTCATGTAGTGATTCTCCCATATAGGAGGTCATGAGATCAAGCCAACAGGTTGAGAAAGTATATACCCTTTTTTAATACAACTTACTCTATTACATTGTAGTATATGTCCATCTATACTTTCTCAACCTGTTGAAATACAAAGAGTCAATATCGATATCGCCTCCACTGAGGCTCGAATTCATCACATCCCATATGGAGGAGGTCACTACATGTCATTTGAGCACAAGGTGCTTGGCACTTATCTTTTTGTTCTACGTGCGGGGACAAAGGCAAGTAATTGAACTTTTAGTTCTTTTTTCTCTTTTTTTGAAATTTGTAGCAATAAGCAGGAAAGTAAATTGTTGTAATGATTGAACACTTTCTTAGCTCTGTTAGAGCATCCATATCAGTTGCGATTTTTAAGGAGTTTTTGCAAGTATGACTGGGAGAGAGAAGATGGGAGGAGATGCAAAAAAAAAAAAAAACAAATCTGCCAACAAAAAACATATATAAATGCTCATTCACGCGCCCAGAGGACGCGTGCAGTACACGAGGGCGCTTCAACGCGTAAGCTTCAGGCTTTCTTCACATTCCTCTCTCTTCTTGGGCCCCACAAATAACCTATCTTCGTGCAAATTAAATTTCCTCTCTCTCCTCTCTCCTCTCTCCTCCAAATCATCATCTCTCACCTCCATATCATCCTAATAACTCCACATTATTCACAGATGGTGATGCTCTTACATATTTTTTAGGCAGCAGATTACTTGGACCAAGCTGTATATGATACTGGAAACCCTGAGGAGGACCTGAAAACACAATCTTTGATGAGGCAATTGCTTTATAATCCTAAATTGCGAGCTGCTTATCCAGTTCCTTTCAATGAAGCTAAGTTATAGAAAGGTCAAGGTGGACCTGACTTGATGCAGCAGATACAAAAGCAGTTCATAGATTGATGAAGAATTTATCTCGAGAAAAAAAAATTGTAGAATTTGACAATTGTTGGAAGAAAAGGTCTGTACAAATAACAGATGCATATTTCCACAAGAAAAACTACTTTGAAGCTAATGAAAAGTATATATATACTTCTGGAGACTAGTTTTTGGAAGTAAATGCGAAACATATATTAGAACTACTCCTCATTTATAAGTCAATTGGTTTTGGCAACTCTACAATGCCAAATAAGCTTTGATTTCTTGCTGATAAGATGGGTAGAGAAGAGAATCTTAAAAAGGAATGAATCAAGCTGCTATTGATATCCTAACGAGTTTTCTTCATGCGCTTTGTGGGCCTCGCCATCTCTTTCCTTGTGTCTTCTGGAGTCTTAATATCTATATGTGGCTGCAAGAATCCAAAATGATGCAAATTTACAACATAGTTCATTCATTACAAAAACCAGGACCAGAAATGAAGAAAGCATACCAATCAAGTAGAATTACAATTCGCATATTTTATACTCTAAAGACTAAACTAGAATTACAATTCGCATATTTTCCAAACATTTGCCACATAAATATGAAGCTGTGTAAATAAACATATGTATCACAATAGAGATACACTATTTGACATATAATAACACACAAAAGTCAACAAAAACACAAAAGGCTCCAACTCTGTTATGAACTAAAAATTTCAGAAGAAAAAAAATAACAACATGCAGAAGGGGTGTTTTACATTTTCGTTTATGAAAGGTAAAACAATAAACATGCATTTTAACCTCACTAACCTCTTCAAATTTTCTTTGGAGTTCCAAAAGTTGTTGACAATATGTAAGGCCCTCTGCATGGTACACGGCTGCCAAATCTTTTATCAATGCCTTCCTTCTAATAATACCAATCACTTCAAAATAACCAATAAAAAGCATACATTAGAATCGAAAAAATAACCGAATATATTCCATAGATATTCTTCAACTTCCAAATTCCAATCCACGTAATCAACTAATCAAGAATGCATTTCCCCATCTATCGAATAACAAGCAAGTACAAATAAAGCAAACAAGAAACAAAATAAAAAGGACACAACCTATCTAATTGTGTAGGGAGATACAATGTGGAACCACTAAGATATCATAATATTCCTGAAGTCAATAACCAGTCGGTGCCATATTGCTCTGGATAATATGTTTGTACTCTCCCACAAAACTAAAATTTGAATTCAGTGTTATATACACTCTTTATAGCCATAAGTGCAGTCGTTCACTTCAAACCGAAGAATTAATGCAAACAAATGATACAATTACGTCAAACCTAAAAGATTGGTAAAGAAACAAATGATAAAATTACATCAAAATTGCAATTAAGTTTCGCAGGTTTATTAGCAAACTGAAAGAGCAGAAACCCAAAATTGAAAGAACTAATCACCAAATCAGACAATTGAAAACAATAACAAAAGGTGTTTATGGAGCGTAACTTGTTGGTAATTTACCCTTCCTAAACTGTAGATTGGGTTTTAATCTCACGGGTGTATCTCAAAATGGAACAAAAAGTAATAAAAGCAAGCTAATGGATGGAGAGAATTACTTCGGCTAGGGTCAAATCGTGGAGGAGGAGGTGCGTCTATGGGAGGCTCAGCACTGGGTTCATCGGAGGTTGACAGTGGCCGAGGACGAGAATCGTCGGTGGGCGGCGGCGGCGGCTGAGGAGGAGAGATGTGATTAGGGAGTGGGGTCATCGTGATCAGGGAAGACCCCCTCTGACCTCTGTGAGTTCTGGAGTAGCATAGCCTAGTTATGGAATCGGTTCATACCAGGATTTCATCCTTTTTTTTTTTTACACTACAAGCTAACCTATTGTGGTATTTGCTTAGGGTGACTCCAATGGGGGTTCTTTCATAGTTTTTTGCAAGTCAAAAAATCACAATTGTTGTAAATATTTTTATATTGTGGTTATTTTATCAATTAATATATTTCTGGATCATCAAGTGGACTCTATCCCCAGTGGACTCTCTCATGTTCCTTATTGACAAGAATGTTGCTTATCCTTTGAAAGTTCAAAAGTGATGTTTAATGGGTTATCTGATGTCTACACATTTTTTTTTATAATTGCTTGATCTTTTAATTGGAATTTAGTTGCATTGTGCTCTGCTTATTCTTAATGTAAATATTAGTGAAATCTTAAAAACTTTGAGCTTGTAGCCACCCACACCTCTTTAAAATGTGTCCACACAACATTTGATAAGCAACTCAACTCAAATTTGTAAAACAGCTGGCTACCCAATACATTTGGGTAAAATATGAACTCGAGAAATCCAGCCACAACAAACCAAAAGCTGCAAGATGAAGGTCACTAGTGTAAGCCAAAAATCTTAGAAGTTGTATGGTTCATTGGAATGAAGGGATCGGACTAAGAATTCTTAATCCCAGGTTTGGTTTACAGTTGGGCCATCTCTATATCTGGGGCCTGGGGGTCACACCCTTTTATCCCAAAAGTTTGGATAGCTTCTAGTCTTGGGAGTCTTGGGATGGAGTGGGATTAACTGATTAAAAATACCCTCACCATTAGTAAATGAATAATGAATACCCTCATCACTATAAGGGATTGTTAATCAACCTTTAACGAACTGGTCATATATTTGCACAGCATTTGATGTTAGGTCATCAAAGAATGGCACGGTGGAAAAGCTCCATTAATGATTTCTACTTCATAACAGTAATACCTTGCATTCTAATTCTCTCTCAATAAATAATGAAAAAAAAAAAAAACACACACACACACACACACAAATATCCATTTTCAGTTCTCAAATATTCCAGTACCCACTAGCTAAATGTAATTTCAACTGAAACCTCGACAAAAACTGGATTACAAGAACAAGTATTCTTTGGATCCAATGATTCTCATATTGAAACTTGTACAGCAATATAAATTAAAAATCTAAAAAATTTCCAACTATAGAAGAAAATACTACTAACCTCCACATAATAGCCAGTCCCAATATCAGCATCATCCGGAGTACCTGGTACATAAAGCGACGCCGTTAGAGGAACCAACATTTTCTTCCCTGCAACCCACAGTGATTTGGGCAGGGGAAAAGAGAGAAGAACATCGAAGAGAGAGAGAAAGAGAGAGACCTTTCGAGGACGCCATAGCAATTCGCAACCCACTCTCAGAGACTGCTAAGGACGAAGATTGAACTGTCCTGCTCCAAACTGCTATGAAATTTGAACTATCGTATTTTTAACTGTGAAAATAACCAAAACTTTCAATTCTAAGTCACTTCTAGCAAAATTGGCTTTTTTAGTCTTTCTATTGTTCCCTAAATCCTAATGATAAATTCATCTCTTAATCCTATGGTCCACGTTGAATTTTGCAAATCATAACAAAAAATACATTTTTATGAGTAATTTGATTTGTATCGCCCTAAATTTTATTTACACCACCCATTAATATGTTTGATATATAACTTTATAAATGGTGTAAATAGAATTTACTATTTGCACCACCTTCATTAAAATTAGTCAAACATTATATTTTTTATTTAAAATATTTATTTATTATTTATTATTTATTATTTTTATTTTAAATTGTGATAGTATAATAATTTTGTCTATAATATTTTTTTAATTATTTATTTGAAATGTTTATTTCAAATTGTGATAGTCAAATAATTTTGTCTATAATAATTTTTAATTCTTTTCTGTAGTATCTAACGTTTAATAAATTTTAATGATAAAATTAATTTTTTATATTATAATATTCTTTATTACTCAAATTTTTTGGATGCATTATTTTACCTTATTATAACATAACCAAGGGCAATTTCAGTAGAAAATTCGCATGCAACCTTGGGATTTGTGGTTCATCTGATCGTCATCATTTTTATTTTCATTGTCATCATGAAGTTCGATTGCAACTTCGTTCTAAACAGACAAACGAATAACAACTTTTAGTAATGATATTTGACAGTATATATTGAAATTAATAACAATTCATTTATAATGTTTGATAGAATACATATAAATAATACAAATGAATTTAAATATATGATAAAATATATTTCATACAAATAACAACTTAAAATACCTCATAATATTGTTGGCTTTGATTTTGATCATTGTAACTAAAAAATGGCTTTGATTTTGATCATTGTAACTAAAAAAATGACTTTGATTTTTATTATTGTAACTAAAAAAAATTTCTATCCAACCATCAATGACTTATAGACTGTATAATACATATACATAAAAGACGCATATATAGAGTCATATGAGTTCAATTAGTATTCTTTACCGCACAAATTACCAATAGTTTTACCCTAAAAATATCAATGTTGACTAAGAAATTTAATTACACAAAAGATTAGGTATTAGAATTAGAGTTTTCAAAAAAAAAAAAAAGTATTGTAATTAGAAATATTAATTCAATAAAATTAATTAAATAATAATTTAAAATTTTAAAAAAAATATATAAAAAAAACAAAAAACAAAAACAAAAACAAAAACAACAACCCCTCGTTTAATCAAAAATCTTTGCAAAGCACGTGCTAAGTATATAGCCCTCCTTGAGAAAAGGGATTGGCAATGAAAATATTTCCTTGACAAAATGAGTCGGCTATGAAGCTTTTTACATTTCCTTGAAAAAGAAGTCGGCTATGAAGCCTTCCACATTTCCTTGAAAAAAGAGTCGGTCATGAAGTCTTTCACATTTCCCTGAAAAAAGGAGTCGGGTATGAAGCCTTTCACATTTCCTTGAAAAACAAAGTCGACAATAAAATAAAGGAGTTTGCGACAAATCCCTTCACTCTTCCTTGAAAAAAAGAGTCGGCACGAAGTATGACAAATGGCTACGGATTGTAGCATTGTACTTTCTTGTGTCGTGCTTCGTGTAACACAGGAAAGTAAGGGACTAGATGATGGGATACGGATTAAGTCGACCCATTAGTCAGTCGGGCCAGCACTCGGGCTCGACACTCGGTTCGGGATTTGACCAGTCAACCACGACGATAAAGGAAGGAATTACATGGCAACTACACAATTATGGAAAGACAATCAAGGTCAACCTAAGTTAATTCTTACCCCCTAAATTATCCTTCCATTTCCTGAAATCGTTTTCCAACCCTATTAATTACCCTACCTCACCATAAATACAGAATTACCATGTGGATCCCAAATTACCATAAATCTTGTAATCATTCTACTATAAAAAGGCTCTAGTCAATCATAAAGAAAGGTATTGAATCAGAAACCCTAGACACTCTACAACACATGTACCTAACTCCATATAAAATATAGTGAATTCTTGATTGGCACCGCCCGAAAAGACCCATGGTTTTCACCTCATGGTTTCCACGTAAAAATCATTGTGTCTACTTATTTTTCCTTCTCTGTTATTTATTATTATTTATTTATTCGATCGGTTGTGTTGGCCCGCCGTTTGACTACCTCAGTGGTCAATAAAACCAACACTCGCTTTTCAATCCAAGCCAATTCATTAAAATCAT
>CM008337.1:15407146-15421063 GCA_002525835.2 Ipomoea batatas | reverse complement strand
TAATAAGCCAAAATTGGCTATAGGCTGATTATTTACCAAACAGGGCCATAAATTAAAGTTGTGCATTCATTACTAGCTATAGTGTTTGGTATAGTACTGTTCAGTGTTGTAAAAATCCCGCATAGGCATCGACTAGGTCGCCTAGTCGGTCGATTAGTTATTGTTCCCTTCTTTTTTAAATGAGTTATTTCACTCAAAACGACATCGTTTTGAGCGAAATTACCTTAAATATATTGTTCAAACTCTAAATATTTTATTTAAAATAAAAAATAAAATAAAAAATCCAAAAGGTTCCCCCGAGCGATTTTTTTCAACCATGATAGTGTATTAAGTGTTTGATATGGCAATTGGTATTAGAGCAGGTCATGGGTGCTTCGATGCTAGGAGGGGGATTGTTGGGTAGCGGTTCGAAGAGACGAGTCTAGCATCATGCCATCGAAACGTGGCACTGATTGCTACGCAAGTATAAAGAAATAAAGTTGTACATTCACTACTAGCTAGCTATTAGTGTAGTGATAAATGCTTGATCCTAAGTTCCTAACACTTAGCTTGAGTAAATTGGTCAGCTAGCCAAGAAAATGGCTTTTAGATTCATTGATCATCAAGATCCATAGTTCATACCTCCATATATTTTTCAAGATGTTGGAGCTAACTTTGTACTAGGTAATGATAATATGAGAAGCCTGAAATTGACCATTATTGGGGATAACATTGCATCTAGTTTGATTGCAGTTAGACATCATTCCTAGAGTATTATTAATTGTATATATTAACCTATTAACTATTATGTTCAATTATTATTAACGATTTATGCTTATTCTAATTTTATTTGAATCGATATTTTTAATGTTCAACTATTATCAACTATGGAGTATTCCTCAATAATTGTAACACAATTAATAATCAAACAACAAATTTATTAGTTAAAAATAATTATTGATAATAGAAAATTACACTTTTAGTCCTATAACTATTGTAGTCTTGTTAATTCCAGTCATCGACTTTAAAAACTAACAATTTAATTAGTCCCATAACTATACAATTTTTAACACATTTGGTCCACCCAGCCAAATGTCACCGGAAAAATATAAACCATTTTTAATTATTAAATCATAGGGGCAAATCGGTCATTTCATGTCACTTTCTTCTTTCTTTCACCCTTTGGCGGCGACAAAATCCGGTTTTCATCAGGATGAAAACGTCGCAACCAGATTCCGGTTCTGCTTCCGAGAAATGCTTAAGTAACGGTGGTGTTCCGGCTGCCTGAAGCGTAGTTCTTAATTGCATTTTCGGTTGTTTCGCCGACAGCCTCTGCCGAAAGAAGGTGACTATTCGCCACCAATTCTTCCCCGTTAGCTGTGGTGTTTGACAAAATCATTCCTACTCCGCATGCGTCTTTGACAACATGGCCTTTCTGAACACGAGGACTAATCCCTTTGTCGCATATCACAATGTTTCCAGCGACTGTCTGGCGGTCTAGTGTGCCTTCTAAGTAGAGTGAGCTTGGGATGGGACTAGAGGAACTGTTTCCAACGTAAATTAGAGGGTACTGCTTTTGTACCGACAAATTCATATTTCTCGTACCTTTGTAAAGTGAAGCTTGACCGTGGCAAAAAATCCCTGTCTATGGTGTTGGCACTGACCGTCGCTATCCACGGCGACACATTCATGTGGCTTATGGGGTCCGGGCCACCGTTCCCAGCTGAACACGACACGGAAACTCCCATCTCTATAGCAACGCTACAATTCCGGCCAGCATGTGCAAGGAAGAAGAAGAACGTGACATGAAATGACCGATTTATCCTCATGATTTAATAATTAAAAATGATTTATATGTATTTTTCCGGCAACATTTGGCCGGATGGACCTTAAAAATTGCATAATTACGGGACTAAATTGTTAACTTTTAAAGTCAAGCACTTAAGTTAACAAGACTCCAATAGTCATCATAGGACCAAATGTTTAATTTTCTCTTCTTGATAACAACACAAACAACAACATTTATGTTTTTTTACCATTACTGGTCCACCTTTTGTCCCTTTTTTACCTACTGTATAGATTTAATTATCATACCGACCGAAAGAAAATAGTCATAAACTTTTATATTTCATTATATATAGTTAATACAAGTTTGAACTCCAAACTTAAGCACATTTCTCCATTTCTACCGTGAAACTGGTAGATAAATGATTGCATGATATGCCTTTTCATTATATTTAATATAAGTTTGAACTTCAAACTTAAGAACCCTTTTCCGTTTTTACTCTGAAATTGGTAGATAAGTTGATTGTGGGATATGTCTCAACCGGAGTGGATTATTATTTAATATTCATACAAGAGAAGCTAAGCACAATTAGGTGGAAAGATATATAGAGGAATATGTGCGATAAGCAAATAAAATAAATTAGTACAATATATAAATTAAAGCTGAGATTTTCTGCTCAGCTCATTTGCTTATTTATTTTCATCGTTAAGCTGGTCGCCGGCCGGTTACTTGCACGGTTTAATTGGACGGCTCCGACTGTAGAAGCCACATCTTCACCGGTGGGGATCTTCCGGGGTGCCAAAACAGTTGCGACGGAAAGGATTACACATGGCTTTCGGAGCTGAAGCTGGACTCGATGCAATCCGATAACTTATTACATCACTCTTTGTCGTTATGTCTCCTGCAAACGAGACATAATTAATTCAACTTGGAGCAATCTTAGTCAACTTGGTCTGGTTTTTAACTTGGTAACGATAAGGTTATAAGTTCAACTCTCAATGTAAGAGCAACGTATCAAATTTCTTGGTTTGAGCCGGGCTAGGGTCGATGTTATTTACTCTATGCATACTCTTCAAAGTGGTTGTGAGTTTTTCTCGACACAAAAAAAATACTCATATAATATTCATTGTTTATTATATTTCATTTTCTATTTGAATTCTTATTCTCTCAAAATTCAATCAGTGAATCAAATATATTGTAAAAGTTAAAAGTTGAGAATGAATAGTTTTTAAGCTATTTTATTAGATATAAAAATGTTTGGTAAAATTGAACTGTTTTTTTTTTAATTGTTTTGTAAATTAACATATGTAAAAAGACAACCCAAAAGACATCTTTGTATAGGTCAATGTGTTACACTGTTTATCTTATATTTTGAAAAGAAATATTTATTTAAGATATATATAAAAAAAAATTAATTAATAATGTGTAATTTTGAAATGATGAATATATATATATGAATTTTATGTATCTTCAAAAAATTCTATGAATTTTATGTGGAAATTGAGAAAAATTAGGTTTTAATGTCAAAGACAAAGTGTTATTTTTGTAAATTAATAGAGTTCGTAAATGAAAAAATTAAAAGCAAACTCATTAGCTAGATTAAACATTATAGAGATAACAGTTCAAATAGGTTTGTATTTTAATTTTTAAATATTTTTTTATTTACCAAACAAATGAAGCTTATATATATATAACTTACTTGAAACTTAACATAGATTATAAGTTCATCAACTAAACAAAACATTAGAGATAATTTAAAAAATAAAAATACCAATGTCGAAAACTTTAATTTATAGTCTGGTAGCATAAATATAGAATATAAAAAAAAATGAGAAGCAGAATTTTCACTTGACATTTTTCGAGCACATGTTAAGCGCGAAATAAGAAGTGTTGTGATCAAGAGAGGTATGAAAGAAAAAGAAAATGGCTTGGAGTTCATGGCTTATATACTATATTTGATATATGTGCGTAGATTTTTGTATACAAACAACTGAACTGACCTCCCTTTTATGGGGCATACTATGCACTATGAGGAAGATGAAAGATCCACATGAACAAGTGGAACAACGTTAGGTGAAATTATTGAATATCAAATTGCAAAAGGTTCAAATAGGCCCATGTACTATCATTGATTGTTCATCTAGCACCATGAACTAAAATATGGTCCATCTAGATCATTATACTCCTAATTATTTTTCATATAGCATTTTTAGCCTATTTCTAACAAGTAACTCATATAATTTGATGACATGAAAAAATAAAATTAGAAAAAATGATGACATGTTATTTATATGGATTTTTTGGATGATTTCTACCATATTTCATTAATGAAAAATATAATTTTTTGCAATGAAATAGGGTAGAAATCAAAATTGTTATATAAAATTTTAACTACATGAGTGTATATATAGCGGGGTATTCACTATCGTTTAGCAATGAGATTTCATGGAAATCGATATATGAAAATTAAATTATTTTTATAATAACTTAAGATATATTGTATTGGGTAAATTTTATTTTATTTTAAAAATAAATTAATATTTTTGGATTTTTGGATAATTGAATAACTTAAGATATTGTATTTTTGGATGTTTTCTTGGAAAGAAATAGGGTAGAAATCAAAGTTGCTATATAAAGTTTCAACTACAGTGTACTGTGTATGTATAGTGGAGTGTATTGTATATGTATAGTGGAGTATTCAGTGTCGTTCGACAATGAGATTCCATGAAAATTGATATATAAAAATTAAATTATTTTTTAAAAAATAATAAAATTTATCCAATATAATATCTTAAGTTATTATATTTAATTTTAATATATCAATTTTCATGGAATTTCATTGCCAAACAACTTTGAATATCCCACTATACATACACAGTCGTGCAGTACACTGTAATTAAAACATTATATAACAACTTTGATTTCTACCCTATTTCATTGCAAGAAATCATTTTCTTCATTAATGAAATAGGGTAAAATAATCCAAAACATTCATATAAATAACATGTCATCATTTTTTATTATTTTATTTTTCCATGTCAACAAATTAGATGGGTTACTTGTTAGAAATGGGCTAAAAATGCTAGATGAAAAATAACTAGGAGTATAGTGATAGATGGACCATATTTTAGTTCATGGTGCTGGATGAACAATCAGTGTTAGTACATAGGTCTATTTGACCCTTTAAGCTAGTTCTAGATTTTGTTTTTTTAATTTACGGGGAATCGAAGTCCATATGACTCATTAGTGCTTAGCTGACCGGCTCAAATTAAGAATAGGCAAACAATTTTTATGAGGAAAACTTACAACCTTATACTAAATCAAGTATTTGACTAACTTACTGAAAATTTTAATTCTAAATTTCTATCACTATAAGAAGGCA
This sequence comes from Ipomoea batatas, assembly GCA_002525835.2. Classification (NCBI taxonomy): domain Eukaryota; kingdom Viridiplantae; phylum Streptophyta; class Magnoliopsida; order Solanales; family Convolvulaceae; genus Ipomoea; species Ipomoea batatas. The sequence continues at coordinate 15,415,916 of CM008337.1, read as the reverse complement.
AAAACTTGTATGAGACCGTCTCACCATGAGACGGGTCGGGTCAAGATGCAAATGTGACACTTATATGCATAAATGCCATACTTATATGCTCAAATGTAATACTAATCAGGAAAAAAAAATTTGTTACTTATTAGGGTAAATGTAATACTTTTAAGGAAAATACAATACTTTTACATTTCGATTTAAAAGTATTACATTTTTACTCAAAAGTATTATATTTGCCCTTATAAGTGAGAGGCACTTGTCAACATTACTTATTATGAAAAATGTATTACTTTTTCTCTTATAAATAACAAAAATTATATTTTTGATTAGTGTTATATTTAAGCATATAAGTATGAGATTTGAACATATAAGTATGACATTTGCATGGTGCTTTGATCCGACCCGACCCGTCTAACGAATAAGGATCCGTGAGACGGTCTCACACAAGTGTGACCCCTATAAGAAATTATACCAACAAATTTACCAACGGATAAATAGCTACAATTTAAATACCTAGTGTTTCAAAAAAAAAATACGAAAATCTGTTTGTAAATTAAATACATACCAATTTCATATTTATTTACAAAAAATAAACTTTTTGGAATGGAAAAAGATTAATCATATATACACAATTGTGAGAGTAAACATGAAATTTTAACTTTGCATACTGTATACACATTCAAATATTGACAGTGACGAGGTCCTTGAATTATCTGGTGTGAATGCTCTCTTTCATGCATTGTTTTTTGCAAATCATTAAATGTTGGCATAGTAGACATTCATTGTCACCTGGCTAGCCAACGACAGTGCAAAAGCTATCGGTCTTCACAAGTCAACGCAAAGTCCTCACTCCCATTTTCTACTTTTTTGCCACATAATAAGGAGAAGAAGAGGAAAAATGAGGGAAAAAAACTTGACAAAAAAAAAAAAAATCTTTTATGCGCGTGGACGCAACTGCATGAGCAACGCCCTAGTGAGTGATTTTTTTTTCAATTTTTTTTACAGGACTCACAAAAAATCAAATTAACGCAAATACAAAGTTTTAATTCTTCTCTCTTCTCTTCTCCCACCTCACCGGCCTCTTTTCTCCCCAACAAGCAAAAAAAAAATCCTAATTAAAAAATATTAATGGAGACCACTGCGTCCCCTTCTCTTTGAAGGGTGAAATTCCGAAACTGTGGAGTTGATTTTTTTTTTTTTGAAAAGAAAAATTGTGGAGTTGATAATAGTTAACTGACTTGTTAAGGCAAAATCATGGGCTAGTCATCTACACGAAGATCAAAGCTAGAACTTGAAGGAGTGGAAAAACCCATCAAACAAACTCCCCAATCACCCCAACTCGTCCACCTTCACAGTGGTCGCCAGCCCCTTTTTTTCTTTCGTTTATTATAGTTAATGACATCCCGTAGCGATCAAGGAAAAATAATGAGAGTCAACGATGACTTATTTTTTTTTTTGAAAGGAACGATGACTTATTTGATCCAATTTACTAAGTTGAAGTGTTTATTGCACTTTTTAACAGGGATAACTCAAATGGTAAGACGCCATGGGAGAAGCATGGGGATGGATTTCTTGTATTTCAATAGTTTGTTCTAAATTTCCAATTATTTGATTACCATTAGTCATGTTGTTACTAGTTAGAACACTCATTTTATACGAATTAACCAATGCCCAATGCATAAAATAAAACAAATAAATAAAAGATAATCAATAAATGTTGATTAATATAATTTACACTACAGAAAACTTTTAGTTTTTCAAAAATAGCTATGGTCAACTTTTGGGAAAAACGGAGCCGGAAACCATACATGGTTCAATTGAGCGGCGTTTTTTGATATTTCGGTTTTTTTTTTTTCAGTTCTGGTTTTTGTTTGATATTTAAAACTGATACCATTTTCTAATTAGTTTAGTCGGCTATTCGATTTGGAATAAACTGAATCCTCAACATTTCCTAAATTTCTAGTGCAAATTTTTATTTACATATAATAATAATAATAATAATAATAATTTAAATCTCAAAATCTTAAAAAAAATAAGTAAAATAACCAATAATTTTCATTCCAATGCTTGCAATGGAATTTCATTGGCTTTGTTGTACCTAAAGCTATGAAGCTCCGAAGCTCCAATACACTTTTGGCAGTTTCTTGAAATGGTCACATATGTATATTCTAATTCCAATCAATTAGATAAATATATCGACTTCCTAGTTCATTAATCACATAATGATAGAGTACATGATAATTCAAACCAAGTGCCATTTAAACGCTCAATAGCAGTTTGGTCAATGGGCAAAAATCAAGTGAATTGAGTAATTTTAAGGTAATTCTACTTTGCGTTTGTAATCAAAAATATAGTTTATTCAATTTCTTAAAATCATTTTTTAAACATAAAATATGAGAAACACTAGTCCAAAGTCTTCCGGTGGTGAGAACTTATCTTTATTAAGCACATAGCAGATAGCAACTTTCCTTATTCATATGGTGAAAGTTCACAATGTTCCACAGGACATTTTCAGCATGTAATTCAAGTCACCTAAAAAACCACAATGACTATAATGAATTTACATGTATCGTACTTGGGGACAGAAAAAAACAAGAGCAAATATCATTTTTAGTCCCTCAACTATACTATATGTATCAATTTTGGTCCTTGACTATTAAAAATTTCAAATTAGGTGCATGACTATTCAATTTGTATCGCATTTGGTCCTTGACTATTAACATTTTCAAATTAGGTGCATGACTATTCATTTTGTATCACATTTGGTCCTGCCGTTAAATTTTCTGGCCAAATTTTCAGCGAAGTCACCGGTGACCGACTAATTTATTTAATTTTTATTTTAAAAATTATTTTAATACTCCGTAACTTTTAAATAAAAAAACTTAAAAATAAAAAAATAAAAAAATAAAAAAGAAAACGCCGGTCACCCCCGATGACTTCGCCGGAAATTTGACCGAAAAATTTAACGGTAGGACCAAATGTGATACAAAATGAATAGTCATGCACCTAATTTGAAAATGTTAATAGTCAAGGACCAAAAGTGATACAAATTGAATAGTCATTGACCTAATTTGAAATTTTTAATAGTCAAGGACCAAAATTGATACATGTATTATAGTTGAGGGACTAAAAATGATATTTTCTCAAAAAACAATGCATCATAAACACAAAATTACCTAATTAATCAGACATACTACACAGGATATGCATATCAATGAAAGGAATGCATTGATAATATTGATGATGTAAATCATAAATGAAGTGTTCACAGACCAATAGCATTGAAAAAGAAATTTTGAAAGACTATTGAGTAATTTTGAGTAATTTTGAAAACTCATAATAGCATTGAAAAAGAAACCCTTCACTGCATCCATAATAATTTCAATACACTCAGAGTTTGGGCATTCCTCATCATGACTAAGCACAATTATTTACTAGTAAACAATATAGAGAAAGAACTTGGTAGATGGAAGAGAAAATTGCAAACAAGACATCAAAACAATTCACAAATACCATATGCATATATGGATTACATTTTATGCAAGGGTTAAGTTAAATGCCTTCAGTAATTGCTAAGTAACCATCTTACTAGAAAATTAAATGCATGTCAATTAAACAAATGTACTAGGCATAATTAATGATCAAAGCACCCAAGCCACCACAAAGAAGACAAACAAAGAACATTTCACCTTACTTACAGCAGTGAGTCAAAATAACACAACTCAATATATCAAAAACTCATAGAACAAATAATGAACAAAAAAACACAAAGCTCCATCAAGAACAAGAATTCACCTCAGGTTATCTAAGCAGACAGGAATCACTCAAGAATACAATTCACCTTATATTACAGCACAGTTTATCAAAATAAAACAATTCAATATATCCAAAACTGAAAAACTTAATGATAAAAGCACAAGAGCCCCAACCGAAAAGAATCAAATATCAATTCACCTTATATTGAAGCACACTATCAAAATAATCCAATTCACTATAAAAAAAACAAAGTAACTCCAAAACCCAGAAATAATTAATCAATATTGACACATAGACAACACGTACACAATGAGATATACAATTGAATTTATTACCAACAGTATTTAGTGAATGCCAAACCCAAGAAAACAGAATCTTGAATTCGAAAGACCCGATAAAAAGTATCTCGATAAAAAGTATCCGGAGGTCGAATAATCGTTATGCTCCATTCAAACAAAAAATAATACTTGAAAGAAGCTAAATTAAAGATAAAAAGAACCATTCAAAACACCGGAAAAATTAGTTCAATAAGAAGCTAAATTGAAAATTAAAAAGAACCATTCAAAACACTGAAAAAATAATACTTGAAAGAAGCTAAATTAAAAATTAAGAAGAACCATTCAAAACACTTAATAAATTAGTTCAGTAAGAAGCTAAATTAAAAATTAAAGAGAACCATTCAAAACACTTGAAGAAACACACAAAAATGCTTAACATTATTTTAAAAACGAAAAAAGAACACTTAAAAATGTTGAACATCATTCAAAAACTAAAAAGAATACTAATGCTGAATCATTTCACAAACAATACATACACTTCAACCCAGTGAAAATCATTCACAATTAGCCTTATTTACTGCAGGGTGTCAAAACATCACAATTCAATATATCAAAAACACATTTGAACAAATAATGATCAAAAAACCCAAAGTCTCATCAACACAGAATCAATCAGAATTCATCTTAAATTACAACACACTGTCAAAATAACACAATGGAGTAGAACACAGACTGGAACGAGAAGAATCCATAACTCACCTTATATTAAGGCACAGTTCATCAAAATAAAAAAATTCATATATCCAAAAATAAAACACTTAATGATCAAAAGCAAACAAGTCCCCACCAAAAAGAATAAATAAAGACCCAACATATATTGAAGCACACTGTAAAAATAACAATATTTACTATACAAAATTCACTATAAAAAAAAAACAAAGCACACTGTAAAAATAGCTCCAAAACAGACAAATATTACCACAAATAAAAAGAACCCTATTAATAAATACTTCAACAGAGACAAAACCATACACAACATGTTACAATTGAATTTACCAACAGAATTTATAGTGGAATATAAACCCCAAAAAAAAACAGAATTCTTGAATTCAAAAGAATGTTCCGTCCACCGAGCCAACTCAGAACCCATCAACCGGTTAATTGCAGAGACCTACAGATCTTTGTATAAAATTAAACAACAAGAAAATACATATACAGATCTCTGTATAAAATTAAACAACAAGAAATTGTATAAAATTAAACAAGAGATCTATACAGATCTCTTTGTATAAAATTAAAGAACAAGAAAATGCATCTACAGATCTTTGTATAAATTTAAACAACCCAGAATGTTTTCGTCAACCAAGCAATGAAAAAAGAGAGGTAAAGGAAGGGGGGCTATGACGGATTTACCTCAAGATTTTGGGAGAAGATCGGGAGGGCAGATGAGATCCTAGACAGAGGGGTCAAGGTGTCGGCAACCCTTACTTATTGTCATCGTCGTCGCAGAGATCTACAGATCTTGATATAAAATTAAACAAAACCCAGAATATATAACTTTCTGTTTTCAATGAAGAAAATACATAGAGATCTACAGATCTTGATATAAAATTAAACAAAACCCAGAATATATAACTTTCTGTTTTCAATGAAGAAAATACATTAACAGATCTTTGTATAAAATTGAACAACCAAGCAATGAAAAAATAGGGAGGTAAATGGATGGTGGCTATGAAGGATTTACCTCAAGAATTTCGGAGAAGAATGCTGGCTTGGGAAGGCAGATTTGATCCTAGACAGAGAGGGCAAGGTGTCGGCAACCCATCGTCGTCTCAAGTGCAATAGTCCAAGATAGTATACAAAAAATTTTTACTACTGTGAAGCCGAAGTATTTCGGCTCCATGAATGCACGAGCCAGTTTGTCCGGCTCACTGCTGCCCATCAGGTGATGGGACTTCGTGATCTATACGGAGCCTTGAGGCTCCTTTTATAGAAGCCTCAAGGCTCCCATGCCACTTTTCCCACCGATGTGGGAAAAGTGGCAAAACTAAAAATTTTCTCTCTTCTCCAGCTTAGGGTTTCCTCTGTTTTCTTCCAGCGGCCGCCGCCTCCGCCCGCATAGTGGAGGCGGCGTCTGGTTCCTTGCTCTTCCTTCTTCATCGCCTTCTTTCTTCCTTTGGCGTCCGCCTCGTTCTCGCTTCTTTCACTTCCTTCTTGCCTTTTCCCACCGCCCCAACCTTCTTCTCCTTTTTCCTCTTTCGGCCTTCTCCTTGCAGCAGCTTGAACAGCCCTCAACAAGGCTACCACTAACTTCCTCCACATCTCCTCCTCCATCTTGCTGCAGCTCAAACAAGCTTCCGTCGTAGATGTGGTTTTTTGATTTACAAGGTTGTAGTCCTGGGGTGCGTTCTTTGTGGTGGGTATGCAATTTTGCCACCCACGTTTTGTCTCTACTTTGAGAGTTGGGTCTGCAGCTTTATCCCCCACCTTGGTTTTACTGTGTACTTTGATCAGTTCTTTTGGAACACTGTTTAATTTTTTTGCAGATTGTGTTTTTCATCTCGTTCATTTGACGAGTGTCTTCCTCTCGTTTCTTTGACGAGATTTCATGGAGCGTGTTTTGATTTATATGGTCGTGGTGGTTGTAAAACTTAGCCTAAGTTTTGAAGATGACAACAAGAAAGAGGCCTTTTTGAACCATAATATGCAGAAGGGATTATTGTCACTGAGCCGAAGAATGGAGATGATTACTCAGATGGTGTGCAAGACTGCTCAACTAGTCTTGTATATGTTTGGCCAGACCATTAAGGACTTTAACAGAGCAGCAAGTTCCTTCAAGGAAAGCTTCCAATTTGTAAAACAGTCTGCGAATCGAATTTTTTGTAGCTTAGCTAAGAAAGTTGTTTATTTGTCTTGACTGTAAGAAATGGCTTGTCATTTCTTTGTCCTTTGTTGTAAACGTTCCTACTTATTATTAACAGAGCTTATTACCAAAATGGTCCCTCGACTATTGCGAAATTACCAATTTGGTCCTCGACCATTTTTCGTGCCGAATTTAGTCCCTCGACTTTGAAATTTTTAACCAATTTGGTCCTCCATTTATTTTACCGTTAAACATTCGTTAAATCGGGACCAAATTGGTAATTTTGCTATAGTCAAGGGACAAAATTGGTAATTTTTCAATAGTCAAGGATCATTTCAGTGAAAAATTAGTTACCAATTTGGTCTCTTGACTATTGAAAAATTACCAATTTAGTCCCTTGACTATAGCAAAATTATCAATTTGGTCCTAATTTAACGGATGTTTAACGATAAAATAAATGGAGGACCAAATTGGTTAAAAATTTCAAAGTCGATGGACTAAATTGGGCACGAAAAATTGTCGAGGACCAAATTGGTAATTTTGCAATTGTCGAGGACCATTTCGGCTCCCCTTTTTGTTTTTGTTTTTGTTTTTTTTTCCCTTTAAAAAAATTTATTTCTTTTAAATAATAATAATAATAACAATTATTATAATTATTATGAAATATTTTTATACTCTTTATTAAGTCATTTCGCTAACTTAAACAGATAATTTTATCAATCGTTGTCTCGCTGATCAAACTCGCTAATATAATTTGCTATTTGCTAATCGCTGATTGCCAAACAAGGTCAGAGAGAGATCTAAGTATAGTGGTGGAGATAGTATGGGGCCTAAATAGTCGACTTATCGTCGTCGACTTAACAGATTAAATTTAATCAGTTAAATGAGTTTTTAAAATTTACTTCGTATTTATTTATAAATTTCTCATAGCCCAACATTTTTTTTAATGCTAGCTTTTTATTTTGCTTATGTTTTTAATTTATTCACAAGACGAGTTTTATTGAGAGTACATCTTCGAGTCATTAGGAAGGCATATTATTTAATAAAGATGTGAAGATGCATAACTTGGCAATGATGATTAAGTGAACAAGTCCAAGAATACGTGACAACTTTCATGTGTGATGCTAACAACATACAAATGATATAATAACAAAGTGATGATAAGTCAAAAGTACGATAAGTTTAAATTTTCTCTTATTTTAATAAAATTGAATAAGATATATTTATCAACAGTTTGAAGTTGCATTAGATTGGGAAGTAGCAACATTATTGCCTTATTGGGGGAAGGAGAAAACATGTCTCTGTACTCTCTAACTGTCGGTTTTGTAGTATTATTATTGCCTCAGCCACACCTGATATTATGAGCCCTTGTCAACAAACTTCTGCCATGTCCCATCTAGGTAAACTTCCTTTGAAGGGTTCCAATCAAAATGGCCAAGCTTCATCACCACAGAATCTCCAACCTGGGCAACATATACCCATCATTGTTTGCGTGGAGAATCTTCACAGGGCTTCGGCAATGGATTCCACCTCGCCTCCGTGCCTCAATTAACTCAGTTATGATGTCCCGGATTCCAAAATCATAGAAATGATCATAGAACACCACAGGCTGCAAACAACTCGTAAAAGTCATTTTAAATTTTGCATTCCGTAAGTTATGCTCTGAAACCAATTGCCATATCAAACACTTATCACTATGCTAAACGCTATAGTCGTAGCGAATGCACAACTTAAATTTATTTATTTATACTTGACGTCTACATTTTGATTGTAAAATGCTGGATTCGGTTGTTCTAGCCCCTGCCCAACGACTAGTCCTACTATGACAAGATTAATGCGCATCACATCGATTTTATTATGATGATGATGACAAGATCGTGCATCATTT
>CM008337.1:15354472-15366660 GCA_002525835.2 Ipomoea batatas | reverse complement strand
ATTTATTTTAAATAAAACTAAATATGTTGTCTTTTTTTTTTTTGGTAAACAATATGTTGTCTTTTCAGTATTGTAGTTGCTTTTAAAAAATTCATAGCGGAAAAGTTTGATAGAAGGAGGGCGGATGGGAGAGACCGGTTCGGGGTTTGACCCATTAATTAAATGCGAGCATTAAAAAAATCTGATGAGTTCTTGTCCTCTTGTGGCCACATATATAATTAATCTTCACTGATGACACAAGATTACAGCAATAATACTACTAATAAATCATGTTTTTATACACGAAAAATTTATTAATGTTAGTCGTGTCTGCATTAATTACAACCAAAATCTGAAATCTAATTTCAGTGGTGAGAGAGCATAGTCCAGCTGTAAATCTTCAGTTAAACATAGTCTTCAGAGGCCCCTTTTAGAGAGAGAGAGAGAGTGATTGAAGAGTGAGAAGAAGAGCAGATGCCCTCTTTAGTTCCAACTCCCATCCACAATTCCTATTAGTTTCTTGTCTGCATTTGAAGATTTCGAGAGAAACAAAAAAAGGGTACTGCAAAAGGCCCCCCCTTTTTTTTCTCATATTTATATAATTTTTTTATTAAAATAAAATTGATTCTTTTTTCAGCTTTGGATCAGATTTGAAGACTGTAGCTCAAAAGGGGTTGGTTGATCTGAGCTCTTTTATGTGAAAGTTTTGCTGAGAAATGGACCAAACAATTGAGAGGTCTCCAAATGCGCACAGGGGGTTTAGAGTTCAAGCTCCACTGGTGAGATTTTTTACATGGTTATTCAAATTTCTTGTTCTTTCTCCTCTTAAGTAATGGCTTTTTATAGATTTCTTGATGCGAATTTTCTACAAAGGTATTAACCTTTGCAAGAATTTCATTGTGGTTGTTGGGCGTATGCTGTGTGGCTCTTGTTCGAATTTTATTTTATTCTTATTCCCAGTACTTTCCAGTTAAAATTCTTTTTGTTGAATGTGAAACTTGTCAAGTCAAAATCCTCTCTGAAGAATAATGTGATAGCTTTTTAGAAAACTTTCCCAAATTTTATATTTCATTTAGTTTTTATGTTTGTGATGGACTTAACAAGTTACAGTTCTGATATTTCTGGACCTACGAAACATTCAAACATAATGAATCGAGAAGATTAGTATTGTTATGGGGTGTGTTTTCACTGAAGAAAGGATAATAAATGGTGGTGAAAACCCGATTTGACCTTGTTTCTGTGATCAATTGTCAATGTTGTGACAGGAGAATATGTGCTTGCCTTTTTCTCCATGTGTGTATAAGAGTGTGTTACTTTAGATGCACAAACTGACCAGAACATGTAGATATGATATTGAGTTGACTTTGATGTATTGACCTTGTGAGAGAGGTATACTTGCGGGATATATACTGATCCTACTCTTTCCTTTGTTGATGTTGGAATTGTGGTGTTTAAGGGGTCAGAATTAAGCTAACTTGCTTTGGCTTGAACTCATATATTGTATATTCAGAGTGACTAGTTTCATGTCAATTTGTCATTTATGGTACTAGTGATGAGAAGTGTTATACAGGAATGGATTGATTCTGTGCACAATTTTGTGGTTTTTGAGATCTCTTAATGCTCATCTTACGTTCTTTTCTTTACCACTTACCTGACCAAAAAGAGGGGTTTTCCCCCTTTACTAGCTTCTAACTCTAAATTCTACCTCAGATTTTCTTTTATTTTAATTTCAATACTTTTCTCTTTCTTGATCATGGTTTTTTTTTTTTTTTTTTCCTTCTATTTCTGGTAAACCTGGTTCTTTACTCAATACTAGTCTTCATTTGCAGTCCCAAAATTTTACTCGATGTGGCTCTTTGAAGTTAATTTCAGTACTTATAAATGACAGTGCAAATTCTTTATAATATTTTGGGTTTATCTTTCTAGGAATTCTAGCCTTGCTTTTAGTTTATTCTCTACCTCCCATGTAGACAAAGATCTTCCTTCAAGCATCTTCCATGCCATTTCTGGCATTACAAAATGTTAATTCTGATGACTTCATATAGATCTGGTCTTTGACCACTCTGTCCTTGGCATATAGAAACTTGAAAGGGCTGAAATTTTGTGTTGGTAAAATGTTAAATTTGGTCAAACATTGATTGTTGCCATTTTCATATTTATATGCATTTCTTGCTCATTTGTAGCTGACTTTAAAACCCAATGAACATTATTGTCTAACTGTAAGTGTAGCCATGTAGGGGCAATTTGGAATGGTTTGATTGGGGAATCCCCTGATTTTAGTTGTAAATGTAATTCTTTGCAACCTTAACTTTAAAAGATGATATTTCATTCATTTAAATAATTCTAATAAATGTACTGTGATGATATATCACATTTTGAGCAACTACTTTAAAATGTGCTTGAAAGATGCAAGTGAATAATAGTCAGATTTATCCTGGTCTGCTAAAGGGTCCCTATCCTCAGATCACCTGCAATAAACAACAGGGATGAGCCTCAACCTTGATGCTTAAGATAGAAAGTAGTTAATAAGGACTAACGGAGTATTGCCTAAGAATGGCTAGCACCTCATAAAAAGCGAAGGCAGTTCTAGAAACATGTGCTTCCATAACTGTTTTGCCTATCTAAATAATAATAATCTTTTTCTTTTTCTGCATAAAAAAATGAAAAACTTAAGTTGTTCTCATGTTACTTTACTGAATGGTTGATCTTTGAGAGTCGTAGAAGGCCTTTGAATACCTTGTGACATATGTTATGTTCTTGTTAGTTAATTTATGTCTATGATTGGTTAAAAATGTCCCAAGGGTTTGGACAGTGAAGCTGGTATTCTGGTAAGAGCATATGTGCTGGGATTACTTCGATCTGTGAGGCTCTAAAGACTTATGTGGTGGCCTAGACTTTCCATGAATGTTATATTGTGGTCCAACATCACTTTACTTTTCATCCCGAAATCCCGATGCACTTGACATTCTTCACTCCCTCTCTCCTCAGGATACCTCTATAAGTGGATTTCAGTTTGATCCTTGAGATTTGTGATTGAAAACCAAACAAAAGCACAATTTAAGAGTATCACCAACCTTGTTACCTTGCATCATAGTTGTGCGTATTTAAAAATACTGATTTAGTGATCAATATGATAAAATTCCTAGTGTTAAAATTTATACTTAAAACATTATTATTTAAAGGCAAAAATCAGAACCAGCAGTTGTACCTTCCTTTCCTTCAATTACAGATCTATCTTTTTGTGTCTATCAATGTTCAATATTACAGTACTATTCTTAGCTCTTTATGACATTTTCTCAGAGGCATAAAATCTTTTAGATCCCCTTATACTAATGCAAAATCTAATTATGTATTCATTTTAGTTTTAACTATAAGGTTGTCTGACTCTGATAAAACAGTTTCTTATTGGGACACTCTGTTCAACATCATATTTCAGATCAAGCATTTCAGTCTAATGCTGATTTTTGTGTTTCTTGAAGAAAAATGTAGATATTATCAGTTTTCCTTAGAAATAGCTTCCTTAAGGTTTTGTTTTTTGTTTTTTGTTTGTTTTTTGTAATAATTTGGTTCCTGAACTCAATCCCCTCCTCTCAAGGTCATATAAAAAAAGAGGCATATATGTAATACATACAAACATATATTATAGCACACATAGACACATAGTTAATGCTTATCATGTTATCTTGGATCATGTGCAGGTTGATTCAGTATCATGTTATTGCAAGGTTGATTCAGGCTTGAAAACAGTTGCTGGTGCGAGGAAATTTGTACCTGGTTCAAAACTCTGTATTCAGCCAGATATCAATCCTCGTGCACACAAGAGCAAAAGCTCTCGCAGGGAGAGGTCAAGAGTGCAACCGCCTCTTCTTCCTGGCCTTCCAGATGATCTTGCAATTGCTTGTTTGATACGTGTTCCTCGTGTTGAACATAACAAGCTCCGTCTAGTATGCAAAAGGTGGTACCGGCTTCTAGCTGGGAACTTCTTTTATTCTCTGAGGAAAAGCCTTGGTATGGCAGAAGAGTGGGTATATGTCATAAAAAGAGATCGTGATGGGCGGATTTCGTGGCATGCGTTTGATCCAACCTACCAGCTGTGGCAACCTCTTCCTCCTGTTCCCGGTGAGTATAGTGATGCCCTTGGATTTGGCTGCGCTGTCCTTAGCGGTTGCCATCTGTATTTGTTTGGAGGAAAAGACCCAATTAAGGGGTCGATGAGACGGGTCATCTTTTATAGTGCTAGAACAAATAAATGGCACAGGGCACCAGACATGCTGCGTAAACGACACTTTTTCGGGTCTTGCGTGATTAATAATTGTCTTTATGTCGCTGGTGGTGAATGTGAAGGAATACAAAGAACTCTTCGTTCTGCTGAGGTCTATGACCCCAATAGGAACCGGTGGAGCTTCATTGCTGATATGAGCACAGCCATGGTGCCCTTCATTGGGGTTATTTATGACGGGAAGTGGTTTCTGAAAGGCTTGGGATCCCACCGAGAGGTCTTGAGTGAAGCTTATAACTCGGAGACAAATACATGGTCTCCAGTCAATGATGGGATGGTTGCTGGTTGGCGCAACCCGAGTATCTCTATGAATGGTAGACTATATGCCTTGGATTGCCGTGATGGTTGTAAGCTTAGAGTGTATGATGAGTCCACAAATTCTTGGAACAGATTTATCGATAGCAAGCTTCATCTTGGGAACTCCCGGGCTTTAGAAGCTGCTGCCCTTGTTCCCCTTAACGGCAAACTGTGTATAATTCGGAACAACATGAGCATAAGCTTGGTTGACATTTCGAGCCCCAATAAGCAAGTCGAAGATAACCCTCACCTTTGGGAGAATATTGCTGGAAAAGGCCACTTCAGAAACCTATTCACCAATTTGTGGTCGAGCATTGCAGGACGAAGTGGATTGAAGAGTCACATCGTGCACTGTCAGGTGCTCCAAGCATGAGACTGTCCGTCTCGTAATCTTTTGCTTCTCCCTCACTCTAGGCCAAATACTACTCTCCGTTAAAGCCGTTTAGCCCATCAATATTGGTCTTTAGTCTTTACCGTTCTTCCAAACCAAATACTCGAACCATTCTTTTTCCCCTAAATCCCGTTCTACCTGTCAACATTCCGCAGCAGAAGCAGACTTAAAGGGCTTATAAGATGGATACAATTGGCAATTAGGATATTGCCTCGTGTAGGGTCAGAATTCGAGGCGCTGTTTCTTCCTTTAGAGGTTCGTTCTGCATGCTGATCACAGTGGTAAGTTCGTAATCTGATGATTTTGGCATGCTGAAATATTGCACATTTCATGAAGCGAAAACAGATAACATAGCTTTTCAATTTTGTCAGATTCATGAATAGGAAGATCGAGATCGAATAGCTTTGCATTTGTATATCCTCTTCGATCCATAGTTTTGTAGCAGTAGCATGTAATCTCTCTTGGGTCCTTTTGTGAATATCTGTCTCTCTTTAGTCATAAAGTTCCATTTTTAGTTGAATTCTCAGCTTTGTATGAGTACTTATGAACCCCTTTTTTCTTGCTTCAGCAGTTGTTTTGTGTATAAAATGTGATTGATCTATAATTTTGCAGTGAATATGGTTTGCAGAAGTAAATTTATATAATTACAGATATTTTTGTAGAATAAACAGGATGTAATTACATGTTCAATGTAATGCATATGATATGATTATCATAATGTCTAGGTAATATTGTTTTATTAAATTATTATATATTTTTTGTGGCCTTTAAGGTTTTATCCTTGGAAGAGATAGGAAAAGATATTATATCATTTACTTGATTGTTTGTTTAAAACTATTTAAAGCATCCCAATAGGAATTTTTATTCATTTTTGTCAGATTTTAAAGCTTGGTAACGGGGAGAAAAAATAGTGGAGAGAAGGGGAGAGTGTGTTTTGACCATCGTTATACGGTGAACCATGGTCCAAAAATGGTGTTATATTTAACAAATTTTATATTTATAATGTGCTCAGTATAAAATGAAACTATAGTGTATCTAAAATAAAATTGAATAACATGTCTCACATATTGACTATTGAAGTATTGAGTGTATATTGTCAAATAAAATTATAATTGAATTAGAATGGAATTTTAGTTGTACTGTAATGAAACTATAGTGTATTTAAAATGAAATTGAATAACATGTCAAATGAAACTGTACTTGAATTAAAATGACCATTTAGTTGTGCATAAATGAAACTACAGTATGGCTATGGCTTTGTTTGACAAAGCTTATTTAGGAGCTTATAGCTTATTTTAAGCTACTAATAAGCTATAAGCTCTGTTTGGTAATGTTCTCAAAATAAGCTAGTAGCTTAAAATAAGAGTTTATTTTGAAACGCTACTTGAGTAGCGTTTCAAAATAAGCTAGTAGCTTTTTAACTTTTTTCCATCTTTATCCTTATTATTTTAAATAAATGACATCCTTTACCCTATCAACTAAAACTCTTTTGACATTTTTTTAATTATGTTTGGTTGTAATTTCAGTTTGATATTTATGTTTGAACATTAATTTTTGTATGAACTAATCTTATGAATTATAAATATTTTTTTTACTTTATATATTTTCAAATATATGTTCTTACTTTATATTTTATTGGGATAAGGTACAAATAAGCCATCGAACTATTTGGGAAACAGCAATTAGGCCATCGAACTCAAATAACCCCCAAATAAGCCACTGAACTTGGTAAAAAGAAGCAATTAAGCCACTAAACCCGTAAAAAAGAGCAATTAACATTTTTAACAGGTTAACTTCAGGTTAAAGTACAAATAAGCCACTAAACTCTTTGAGAAACATCAATTAAGCCATCAAACTCAAATAACTCCCAAATAAGTCACTTTAAAAAATAAAAAACTTTTTTCATGAGTTAATTTCATTTTTTTGTCCTAAATTTATAGATGGCATTCCAATTTTAGTCTTTTTTTTTTTATCCCAACATCCTTTTTTTAAAGTTATGGCCAAATATTTATTTAATCAAATAAAAAAAATTAAAAAATTAAAAAAAAAATTAATTTGCCCCTGGGCGAATTGCGAACTAATTCGCCCAGGGGACTAGTTTTAAATTTTTTTTAACTTTTTTTTTTTATTTTTTCATTTGATTAGTTTTATTTTTTTTTTAATCAGTCCCTTAGGCGAATTAGTTCGCAATTCGCCCGGGGTAAATTATGTTTTTTTTTTATAATTTTTTTATTTGATTAAATAAATATTTGGCCATAACTCATAAAAAAAATAAGGATCTTCGGATAAAAAAAATGACTAAAACTAGAATGTCACCTATAAATTTAGGACAAAATATGAAATTAACTCATAAATTTTTTTATGAGTTTTTTTTTAATTGTTTAAAAAAAAAACTCATAAAAAAACGTGGCTTATTTGGGAGTTATTTGAGTTTGATGGCTTAGTTGATGTTTCCAGATAGTTCAGTGGCTTATTTGTATTTTAACCTGAAGTTAACCTGTTAAAAATGTTAATTGCTCTTTTTTACGAGTTTAGTTGCTTAATTGCTCTTTTTTACCAAGTTCAGTGGCTTATTTGGGGGTTATTTGAGTTCGATGGCCTAATTGTTGTTTCCCAAATAGTACGGTGGCTTATTTGTACATTATCCCTATTTTATTTAAATATATTGATTTCATTATTTTATATTTTAATATATAAACAAACCTATTTAAATTTAAAATTATTTAAATTGTATGAAGATGTCTAATTTAGTCTTTTTACATTTATCAGCTTATCAAAAAGCTAATTTTACCAAACACTTTTAAATATAACAGCTCTTCAGATTTCAGCTTCGAGCTTATAGCTTTTCAATTTTCAGCTACCTTTTCAGCTAGGTTTGCCAAAAATAAGCTATAAGCTCCTAAATAAGCTCTGCCAAACACAGCCTATATATAAAATGAGATTGAATAACATATATCACATATTGAATGTAGATTGTCAAATGAAACTGTACTTATATCAAAATGATACTTTAGTTTTGTTGTGATGAAACTACAGTGTATAAAAAATTTAGTCTTACTTAAAATTAAATCAATTAATATTGTTTTTGAGATTCTTTGAAATGTAAATATAATATTATAATTGTAAATATAGACAATGTTTTTTTATTTTCCATTGTAAGTCATTGACGTAAAAGGCAAAAAAATATTGCATTAAATTGATAACTATTATAGTCATTAACGTAAAAAGAAAAAAATATTGTATTAAATTGATAATAAGAGAATTGATTAATTTTCATAAAGATAAATGGGTAAATTTAAAAAATAAATGTAAGAGGTACAATGAATAAAACACAAAGTATAATTTATCAATGCAATCTATACTATCAACACAAACATATTTCTCGAATTAAGACTTAACAAAATTGTCTTTTATTATATTTGTTATGCTCGATATATTTAGTAGATATCTTAATTTCTAAATCCTAATTTCCTATTTCCTAAATGAGCAAATTTTTATTTTTTGTCCTTGTTTATTATGATATTGCCACGTGTAGTTCTTAGTCTTTTAAATTATATTTTATTATACCATTAATTTTCATTTTCTTGTCACAATTAGTCTTCTATTTAAATTCCATCATTAATAAAAAGCAGTAACACGTAATTTCATCATTTAGTTATAAGAATTTACATAAGAGGGAGAAAAATTACATATTAAAGAAGACACTTGAATGATGAAATTATATATTCGTCATTTTTATCAAACAACTGAATAACAAAAATTTAAATGAAGGACTAATTATGGCAATAAGACAAAAATTTCTGTAAGACCATTGACAAATCTGTGAGACGGGTCGGGTTGAAGATGCAAATGTAATATTAATAAGGAATAAATTATTTGATACTTATAAAGGAATGTGTAATATTTTTGAAAAAAATGTAATACTTTTACATATATTGATTTAAAAGTATTATATTTTTTCCTCAAACGTATTATAATTTCTCTTAACAAATATTTTATTTCTGATTAGTATTATATGTTATATTCACCCGATCCGTTTCACATCCATAATTCAGTTTCACAAGAGAGTCAGTCAAAAATATAATTAGACAAAATTAAAGGAAATAAGTTTAAATTTGACTCTCACAATAGACGATGATTAATAAAGTTAAAATTTGCTCATTCCTAAATCTTCGAAGGACCTCAACCCGCTAACGCTAAGACTAAACGCCGAAACGCTTAAACGCGTAAGCACTAGCAGACAACTGAGAAGCTCACAAAATCCTATTCTGAAATTGCTCTATGCGATTGAGCGATTCGGCTTCACTTCTCACCCTCGTCGCCTCGCCATTACCGCCGGCCGCCATTTTGCAGCGACAAGCAGCCCAGCCAATTGCCGTCCGTCCGCCAGAATTTACAGAAAGCCTGAAAGGTAATGAATAGTTGATGTTAGATTTTAATCGGAAATTTATGAATAAATAGATCAAATTTTGCTTGATTATTCGTAATAGTTGATTATAGTTGATGGAAGATTTTAATCGGAAAGTTATGAATTAATAGATTAAATTTTGCTTTTTTATTCAGATAGAGTTGATTTTCTGTCGTAACTTAAACCCTAAAATCGTACTGAGAAATCCCATAAATTTCAGCGGGGCCGGTAACCCCAAAATCTCTGCATTCCAGCATGCCTGACGCCGTTTCTATGGCGAACAATTCCTTGCCCGGAAACACCGTCTCTCCTTCGCCAATTTTAATCGACGGGTGTGAGGAAGACGCGGTTTTGGCTCGATCCAAATTCTTGCATCGGATGGAGGTTTTGCGGCGGCGCAGTCGTCGGGTCAAGCAGCTGACCCGTATATATCGGGATCACTACTGGGCTTTGATGGAGGAGGTGAAGCTCAAGTACAGAGAGTACTATTGGGAGTATGGGAAAAGCCCTTTCCTGGAAGACAATGAAGAGAATAACATAGCCATCACAGGGACAGGGGAGAACCCCAATCCCAATCCCAACCTCAACTCCAACAATCCTATCAGTAATAAGTGTGGGATAATTACTTGCAAGTCGAAGGCCATGGCTTTGACGAGGTTCTGTCATGCGCATATCCTATCAGACCCCAACCAGAAGCTCTACAAGGCTTGCAATTATGTGAAGAAAACTACTGCAACGGGGCCGATGTTCTGTGGGAATCCTGTCTTGAGATCCATTGTTCCTTCTCTCTGCCATACCCATTTAGAGATGGTAGACAAATATGCGACGAGGGCCTTCAAGAAAGCCGGGCTGAATATATCTTCAACCACTAAGTTTGCTCCGAAATTGCAGGTCATACTTGTGGAGTATGTCAACCGAATTCAGAACAAGAGGAGAGCATTGAAGGCTGCTTTAGAGAACTCGGAAACAAAGGAGGATAATTGCTCTTGATGGCCGGCCTGGCTTACTTTCATGGATTTGACTGTATATTTCTCAACAAATTTGCAAATAGGTGACCTGTGCATTGGATTTTTCTTTAATATTTTCTGCTCAATTCATTTGCAAATAGATAGACTTGTGCATTGGGGTTTTCTGCTCAATTCATTTGATATGATTGAACGGTTTAATCATGTTACTAAAAGGATTCTTTATTAATGTCCTATTTTGTCACATTCATGAATAGGAAGGGATCAGCATGCAGCAGCATTTGTGAATGTCCTTGTAAACTCTTTTTTTGCTTACAGATATTGAACCCGTTTACGCTTCACTAGTTTGTAGTTAACAAGATTTACTTGAAATATATTCATGCTTGTTTGTTTGTAGTTAAGAAGATTTACTTCAAATATATTCATGCTTGTTTTATGTGTTTGTGGATCATGTCAAGGGAATGAAGAGTGGTTGTAAAATGTTAAGCCATGTTCTTGTTTTCATGACTAGAAATGGTTGAAATTTATCGAAGTTTGAAAAGATAATGTTATTGTCGGTTGGAGACATGGGGGAGTAGTAGAGTACCAATTTTAAAAAATATTGTGTGCAATTGGGATATTGGAAAAAAGTATAGAAGATTTTTAAGGGGCTTGGGTCGCAGATGAGCATGTGACCTCAATGTCAAAGTTTAATTAAGTTAGTGTTTGTTTATAGGCCTCCCAGTTAATGAAAGAGCTCCTTAATTATTAGAACTTTGTGTATTAGTTATACTAAAATTCCTTTTCGCTCTCTCGGGATTATTGTAAATCTAACTTTTGTCATTCATAACCTGACCATGACTTCTTTGTATTCTTATAAATACATATATTCATGTAATTTGTAAATTGAATTTAACAATAATAAAACTATCTTTAGAAATTATGTTCTCATCTCCCTAATCAATTATTTTACAAATTTAAATAAATTCGCACTACACTTCAAATATTAATATTTAGGCTAAAGTGTCATTTAGCACCATGAACTATATCGAATTATTCATGTCGCACCCTAAACTTTCATATCGTATATATCAAGCCACAAATAAAAAAATAAATAAAAATCACTCGCGCAGGTTTCCCACTGATGTGACATTTCTTTTAACCTATGCTGTCCATGTAAGCATTTACATATTAAATTTTTTTTTTAAAAATATTATATTAAAATAACCATAATTTTCTTCTCTTTATTTTCATAATGTATACTTTTTTCAATTTTGCAATTCCAATGTTTCAATTTTTTTTTTTGTATAATTTATATTTTTTGGCTAATTTTTTGTTTAGTATTTTTTCAATTTTTAAAATTTATAGAAATGCTTTATTTTCATAATGTATTCTTTTTTATTTTATTTTAACTTTTAATATGTAAATGCTTACATGGACACATAATGTTAAAAGAAATGCCATATCAGTGGAAACCTACATCATGTCAACAGGAAGACAGGAAAACCTGCTAAAAGTTCTAGGTGAATTTTATTTTTTTGATTTGTGGCTCGATATATACGAAATTAAAGTTCAGAGTGCGGCGTGAATAATGGGATATAGTTCGTGGTGCTAGATGACACTTTAGTCTAATATTTAAACACTACAATACTCAAAATCTATACTATATATAAAAGTATTATCCTCCTCCCAAACTTTCCCGCCCAAACTTAGGGGCATTTTAGTCAAAATATTAATTTTATTAATTAATTAATTTATTGATTATTTATTAATTATTTATTAATTTATTTATTGATTATAAGGTAAATTGGACAATTATTTTGAGTAAAGTATTAATTATATTAGTTAACCATATATATTTTCATAAATTTAGCAATCAATTATATATAT